>SNQJ01S0003040.1:70138-89558 GCA_010110895.2 Picea sitchensis
ATTCAACACAGAGTCATGCAGGAAAAACTGCTCTTTGTATTAAATATGGTAAATGCCTGTATTTACAAGGTGTTCCTAAGCACGACCTGTAACAAGGTCTTGGTTCTTCTCTTTTGCTCTCTACTCACAAATTCTCTCCTACCTCAACTTGTTCGACTTACTTCCAAAATGAGATACTCTAAATCTCTTTTACCTGAGGGGGCTCTTAGAGCTCTTCCCTCCAACCTACCTACCCTATTCAATTGCATTGAATGGGTTTTCTAGTCCATAATCGGATCTAGATCTCAGCCATACAAACATTAATGGTCGATCTTATCTACTACCTACACAAAGGCACCTCTTCCCAGCCCAACAGCTTAAACATTTAAATTACATTGAATTCAGATTTAAATGAGGTTGCGCCTCTCTCTTAGCGTACGATTTGAATTCGTTGGCGTGGTTGGTTGGCTGGCTGGATGACGTGGAGAGATGCTCCTACATCAAACTCCTCAGCTGCAAAATCATGAGCTCCTACTCATGAGCTTCCCCTCTCAACTGTTGGAAATCCTCCTGGATCCCAAACAAATATCTGGAGCTTCCCATCTGCTCCATTTTGCTGTTGCTACTGCTTCTGTGCTGTTGCTGCTGCTTCTTTTCTGCTCACCCTTTCCTTGCTGGCAGTCTCTGCTGACCCCAACATCAACCTTCTGATCTCTTTTATTACTTCGTCCAGCTGCTCTAGTGGCTGGCTCTGCTCATGCAGTCTCCTTAGCTGCAAAATTTTTTGGCACATGAGCAGATCATCATGATCTCCCATGCCTCCTTCATCAGTTTCCAACTTCACCTGTTGGATGTGCATGCTCTGCACCTTCACCCTTTTCTCCAGGGCTTCGAATTGTTCCCACAAATCAGCAAAGCAAATGTTGTCTACCCCTTTTTCTTCTGCTGCAAACTCCCCTGTTGCAGTCTTTTCAGTCCCCTCACTGAAAATACTGAGACATTCCTCAGAATGCTCATCATCCTCTCCGTCTTCTTCTTCTGCTTGGGCAGTCTCAAACACCTTCTCCAATTCCTTCTTGACAGTCTCAGCCGACTGTTCTTCTGTTGTCACTGCTCTCTCTACAACACAGACTTCTGCCTCCTCTCGGGAAAGTGGTAGGAATATCCCAATTCCCCCAATCATCATAAGGCTCCTCAAATCCTCCTCTTCCGTCAGCTGCACATGTTGATCCAAACTCACCTCCGAGTTTATGAGACTCTCAGATAGTCTCATCTGCTCTGTCAGCTCCTCGGGCTGATCAAAAATTACCTGTTCATCCCTGCCCACTTGGAAATATGGGATGATCCCGCTGCTCTCCTGGCAGATTATGAGATCAATCGATCCCATCTTCATCAGCAACCCTTGCTGAATTGAAACCACCTCCGAGTCCATGAGACTTTCAGATAGCCTCGAATTCTCATCTCTGCCCACCTGGAAATCTGAGATGTCTCCACTACCCTCCTGGCAGTCTATGAGATCCCGCAGCAATCTCATTTCATTTCCCAGCTGGCAATGTGAAATTCCCTGGTTGTCCTCATGACAGACTGTGAGATCCCGCAACGATCTCATCTCTTTTCCCACCTGGAAATTGGGAATTTCTTCTCTGTCCACATGGCAGTTCTTGAGATCCTCAGCTGATCCCAAATCATTTTCAAAATCATCGAGACCTCTCCCAGTTTTTGGTTCACATACTAGAACCATTTCTTTCTCTATGGTCTTGGGGTCTTCAACATACCTCAACCATATTCTTAACAGACTGCGCCGCCCTCTGACCATCAACTCCTTGACTGGACACTTTGCTTTTTCCTTCTTCATGGGCAATTCACGCATCCGTCTCGACCTCCTATCCTGCCGCATCCGCAGTTCGAGCTTCTCTATGTCTGCCTTTAATTCATAGAGCTCTTTATCCATTTCTTTATCCATTTCTGCAAGCTTTTCTGCCTTGCTTTTCTTCCTCCCAGCATGCCTATGGTCTTCAGTAACCATGGTGTTGTCTTTGCCTACTTTCCTAGAAAACCTGTTGTCACTCTGCATCCCGAGCGTTTCCAGCTTCATCCTACAGTCCTCCTAACTGCCTTCTCGATTGTTGCCTACCTGCAAACAATCCTTATAGAGTCCTCAGCAACTCTGTCTTCTTTCACCTGCCTTCTCCTCTCTGCTTGAAGTATACAAACAGAGTTCTCGCTCCAATACCACTTGACGCAGGCGCTTTGTAACCTCTGACACCCGCTCACAGGATCGCTCAATCAACTACATGAGTTGAAGCGACTCTTCTGATTCCCTGCTAGAATCTCAGTTGAAAACCCCATCCACAGGTCCTTATTTCATCCACACGGCTCTCTGCACTCAACCGTGATCTTCCCCGACTCAGTTTCGGGTTTCGGGGTTTCGTGATCCCTGACATCAATATTTCCTATCCTCTTGAATCCCCGATCTCCAATGAGCAATTTCACCGATATGCGCCCTTTACACATTAGCCCTCCTGGCTATGCTTTGGTCCATGTGACCGCTAATTCATAAGACCGCAGCCTTATCCTTATTTCGGGGTTTTGGGCTTCAAAATCCCGATGTGCTCCAACTCCCGTTAACCCTCCAGGCTAAGCTCCTGGCCCACATGATCACTATCTCACAACACCGCAACCTTGTCTCCCATCGGGGTTTTGAACATCGCAATGTCAAAGTGCATAAACATTTTGTCCTCAAAATCCCTGATATCCCGATATGACGTCAACTTCCGCTAGTCCCCTGGGCTAGACCTTTTGGGTCCATATGACCTCCCTCTATATGACCTCGGTCATACTCCTTATCGGGGCTTCGGAGTTTCAAATGCTGAAAAGAATTTGCCCACAGGATTGTCGATTCCTCAAATCCCGATTCTCCTCTATGCTGACAGTTGGCCCCCACACAACGGAGCTTTCCCCCTTATCCGATACGCTGATAGCTGGCCCACAATGGCACTTTTCTCCCTCTCGGGGTTTCGGACTTCACGATTCCAAAATGCCCAAACCTCTTATCACCGGGATTCCCGATATCCCAATGATCGAAATGCCCATAGACGACTTCCTGTCGGACCTTTCCCCGATGGCTCCGATCGCTGCCACGCATCCTCCTCTGATGGACGGCCCTGATCGCTCCTCGTGATTTCGAGACTTCTCATGTCTTGAATTTCACGACCTCAGGAACTCCGATTTCCCGAGTGCCAATATACCGACTCTCTTCGGATTTCTGACACCTGTCTCTCCAAACAGACAGCTCAGATTATATCGGGGTTTTCACTATGGACTTCTCCGATCTCCTATCCATGGGAATGCTGATATCTCGACTCCTGACGCCTCGATCTCCGCCACGTGTCACCACAAATGGACGGTCCAGATCGCTCCCGGGATTTTTACTATGGAAATCCCCGATCTCCTGTCATCGAGACTTCCGATTCCATGAACGTTGATATCCCGATAACTGTCGGGACTTCTGCATGGCGTGAGAAGGGTTAAACCCCGTGCACCTCCTATCCAATCTGACAACTGACGGGATTTCTGAAAGAGATCCAACGATTGTCGATCTCCCCCTTCTATATGCTTTCTCTGGTGCTCCCTGGACGTAGAAACCAATGGTCTAGGTCTCCTTCTCTCCAGCCGATATTACGGCAGTTGTGCTCCCTCCTGAGCTTGTGCACTCTCTTCCCCGCCTTGGGAGAAATTTCAAATTTTCAAAAGCCTCAACCGTTTTCTTCCTTCCTCTGCGAGCACTTTGACTTTAAGCCTCGCCTGCGCTCTTCCACGACGTTATTCCTCCTGAGATTTTACTCCTGAATCCTCAAAGGATTCTTTGACTATTGCACTCCTTGCAGAGTCCTCACATGCACACACAGGTGCTATCTCTCCTGAGCCTCTCACACGCTCAGACCCCTAAGGAATTCTATCATTCTTTCTTCTCCTACAGATGGAGAATGTTTAGATGCCCTCCTGGCTATCCCTCACTCAAACAACTTCTTGCTGAGCTTGCAGGGTGTTCAGCAACCCTGTGAAGATCCCTTAGTGGATTCTTCCTTCAAATCACAGAACTCAAGAGAGTTCTCTTCTCTTCTGTGCCTGTCTGCACACTATCTCACTGCCCACCTGGCAGAGTGTCTTCTTCCAGAACTTCTAGCAATTTTGTCTCCTTCTTGTGCACCTATGCACCCGCTCAATGCCCACCTGGTAGAGCTCTTAGAATCCTTAGTGATTCTGTTTCTTCTAAACTCACAGCAGAGTTCTTCCTCTATGCACTCCTTGCACCTGCTCAATGCCCACTTGGCAGAGCTCTCACAGAATCTCTTCAGAGGTTCTGTCTGCAGCTGTGTCTTCTCCCACACAGCCTTGCCTCCAAGGTGTTCAGCAACCTTGAGGTCTTCCCTAAGTTGTTGATTCTAGTTCTTGTGCCGCAGCACGTCTTTGTCTGAACCCGTAGTATTCAGAAATGCATCCTCTATGCACGGCTATCAGAACCCGCAGTGTTCTATCACACCCTCCTGGTGTGAAGCCTCAAAGACCTTCAAGCCTGAAATCAAGAACTCCTGCAAATGCCTAACATAGATCTACAACATACATTCATATCATAAAATAGAACACTCACAGACATCCATTCAACACAGAGTCATGCAGGAAAAATTGCTCTTTGTATTGAATATGGAAAATGCCTGTATTTACAAGGTGTTCCTGAGGACGACCTGTAACAAGGTCTTGGCTCTTCTCTTCTGCTCTCTACTCGCAGATTCTCTCCTACCTCAACTTCTTCGACTTACTTCCAAAATGAGATACTCTAAATCTCTTTTACCTGAGGGGGCTCTTAGAGCTCTTCCCTCCAACCTACCTACCCTATTCAATTGCATTGAATGGGTTGTCTAGTCCAGAATCGGATCTAGATCTCAGCCATACAAACATTAATGGCCGATCTTATCTACTGCCTGCACAAAGGCACGACTTCCCATGTCAACAGCTTAAACATTTAAATTACATTGAATTCAGATTTAAATGAGGCTGCGCCTCTCTCTTAGCGTGCGATTTGAATTCGCTGGCGTGGTTGGCTGGTTGGTTGGCTGGCGTGGAGAGATGCTCCTGCATCACCAAAGGATCATGTGCACAATCAGCCTGACAGGCACCTCCAGGCCTTGACTGTAGTAACGAGTTTTTCTGAGTATATGTGGGCATTTTGGCCATTTTGTTTAGCGTCGATGGTTGAGTTAAGCTCCCGTATGTAAAGTTTTAATGAAGCTTTGGTTCTTCTAGTTATGGATCTTTATTTGAGACTTCTTGTTTAATGTAAGTCAGATTCCTTCCATCTCTCTGTAACATCTATGTTAGAACACTTGGGCATGGATGATCCAGTCGAGGGTAGTTATGTTATCATGATGAAGGTTCGATCATAGTGGCATCGTGGCCAGTTTTAATCATTTTTTTGTGTTGTCTTTTCCCTCTTACATTGGATGGCCCAGGCATGGAAGATCCAGTCGAGCTATTGCAGTTGCAGGGTGATGAAGGTTTGATCACCCTGCTTCTGTAAATATGTTGCTTGCATCATATTTCAGTGTCTGAAACTTGAGCTCAAGAGTGCTCCTGAGTCTGAGTTTTTCCTCTCTAAGTTGTTGGAAAGCCTGATGCCCACAACAGTGACATTCATCTTTCTCAGCAAGTCTTCCCCCTGTTCACACTTAACCTCAACTTAATGACTGAAGTTGAATCAAGACCTTACCTGCTTGTGCATGCTGGCCCAGTTTTCTGAGCTAAAACAATATCACCCTGAGTTTGAATCCATTATACCCCCCTTAAATTTATTCATTGTGACATAAAAAATGATGGGTACTGGGCTTACCTCTGCTGTAATCCAAAGGTGACTTCTAGTGCTAACATTATTAATTAGATATTACTATGCCAACGACTCACCGAAATGCTTGGAGGAAGGATTACAAAAGTAACCTAACTCTCGAACAACTATCAGTCGGATCTTACAACAAGGATTTGCAACTAGTCAACAAGTGATAAGATTGTTTTAGTTTTATGTATATCTATTTATAATATTATAAACATAAAAAACACTTCAATTAACTATTGATACCATGAAGATGAGAGAAGTTCTACGAGGTATGAGACACTAGTTCCATCACTACGAGAAGAACATATTGGATTTAATATTTTAATACTAAGAGAGTGTGGGAAAAATCCAATTCTGTAAGTCTCAAAATTTTCCTTCTTTTGAAAAGAACCCCTTAGGACGAAACCCTAAATCGATGGCAGTCTTAGATATACCATACAACACCAACCTTGGATGTGTTTTGGACGTAAGACTAAATAACAACATAAAACAAGAATTTAACTCAACACAGATGGAGTAATAGCATAGACATAGTTTTTGGATCATCGTGGCCAGCAAGACCTGACCGGTATCTAAGGTAAACTAACATCGTGATCTAAGATCAAAATTACACGGTTTAAACTCTACAACAGGTTCGACAGAATACAACTATTCCGCCATAACTCGATCTTGGTTGCAAAAATTCAAGTGAACTAGTGCATTCACTGATTCCCATGCCCAACCTTGGAACTGAGGAAAAAGTTAATAAAAAAAAGCGCCTGGTTAATTGGCCCTGTACGTAATTTGGACAATGCTAAATAACAATAACTTCAAGCCGAAGCCTAAGAACTATCGAGGATTGATATTTGCATGAGGACGGATAAAAACAAAATCGTTGAGTTTAAAAAGAACCACCATTTTAATTAGAGTGGTAAATTGTGTCCATTCGATTACAGAATATATATCAATTCATAGATAGCTTCCCAACATTTATTAAAATACTAAACAGAATCCACAATTCTACATCCAAGTCACCTGTATGTCAATCATGGAGTATGATAATTTAAACGAATAATAGAATCAATACATGTACGAATTTTCAGTTATTTTTGCTACCATGACATACAAGTGAATTTTCAGTATTAACAACTATCATATACATTTTTAAAATATTTTAATGCATTCAATTTATTTGCGCATACGTTTAACAATATATATTTTACAGAACAAAGTTGAAAACTAAACATTTCTCTCAAGAGAAACTAAGTTATCCGATCAACAATTCATAACATCCCAATTAACAAAAAAAACTAGTAAGTGCTTAACCAGAGGAGTAAAATGTAAACTTGTTGATTATCTTCAATCCTGAAGCTATGCCTAGTGTCCTCTCCTTAGCTTTCTAATTCCAAGACTTCACCGGTACCTCCCATCCAACGCTAGGGGTACTCTTCTTCCTCCTTAGCCCCCCGAGCCGCAAAGAGGTCGCACACATATTCTCAAACAAAAATAGCTCAAGATTTCCCTTGCAAGGAGAGACTTCCACCTCTTGCACAAGCTTGCAGCCCATCTCACACAAGTAAATCTAGTCAATATAAATTTCAACAGCAATAGGATAATTTCTCTATTCCTCACCATTCATTATATAGAAAAATTCACCTTGACACATGTCATCCCATGCATAAGAGGGATGATTTTAAGGATGGGAATTTATTTTAAAATGTAAAAACCTTGGCTAATTTTATTGATCCTTTATATGTCAACTATAAATGTTTGGCGATATTTTTATAAAAATATTCAAAATTCAAAGGATTTTACATAGTTTGTATAAAATTTTGGCCATTTTTAGGGTAAAATAATTTTTATCCTATAGAATTTGGGCTAATCATTTTTAGAATAGCAAATCTTTTTTTGATAAAAACCATGGAAAATTAGCCCATGAGCTAAATTTAGCCCCTAAATTGCATAACTAATTCATTTTTAATAATTAAATTAAATATTATTCACCCACAACACAGATCACACTCTCCTCCAATCCCACATGTTAAATCTCTTTTTAATTTAAATAATTAAGCATTTTCCCTCACACCCACAATTTGTTCCTAAATTTCCTCCTAGTTGTCTCTTAGTTACCTAATTCCTCTTTTATTGTGTCCCCTAACTAATTTACAGTTGGAGTTTGATTAGGACTCTTCTCTTAGTTAGGATTTTAGTAGTTGATTAACTTGAGATACTAACTCTATGTTGACAACCCATTCTCTCATGAATATATTTTCTCTTAATTAAAAATTCATTTTTATTTATTTCATGCACACATTGTCCACATGTCTAGATTTTTATTCCTATTATCCCTTTACTAAAGTTTATTTAGTCTAATATCCCTTAGACCCAATCCTACCATTTCTAAGATTTTATTAAGCATACAAATAAACTTAGATTTTAATATTTTCTCTTCTATTTCAACATAAAATCATATAAATTCATTTCTCTTTTCTATCAACTCAATTAATTGTTTTTATTTTCTAAGAGGTCTAAGTGTTCACTTTATTTTATAAGGTCTTATAGATTTTAATTGACTCTCCATTTATTTATGCAAATTTCCCTTCAAGACACACCTCTGTGTTCCAAGGGTGCCACTCGTCATTGGCTTACTTTGGAAGTTGTTGGATGTTTGGAGTCAATACTCCACTTGTCGATCTTGTGTGAAAATAAGGGCTTACTGAGGAATAAGGAATTCGCCTCATTGCATGCCCCTTAGGAATCATCATGAGTGATTTTCGTAGTCTTCCCTCATGGCATCGTGAACCTCTCGGAACAAGGTAGTTGTTAACCTTCATTTCAGGTCACGGTGGAAGTGCTAGTTGGTTGTGAGAGGGACGTTGTCACAGCTCTCCCTCATCAAAATGGTATATGTGTATGACCCCTTTACTCCATGTGTGAGTCGGATTAGAAAGAGACACTATGCTAGCATCCACTGACAAAGATAACATCAATAAATCATATACATAAAATCCATAACTAAAATCATCATATGACACATGCATAATAAATCAAGTATTCATAACCAAAGTAAATAATCCACTCCCTAACTCAATCTAGAGTCCAAGGAAATTGGTCGATGTCATCTGTATCATCATCATGTCACGCTTTTTGCACACTCAGGAAACCTCATCATAATACCTGTCAAATTTATACATCAATACAACTAACATGTCAATTTCAATACTCAATCATAGCTTAAACATATAAATCAAACTGATAATCATAATTTACCATGTTTAACCAGATCACTTGCACGCAAGTGTCCTCAAATAATAAGTCAATGTATAAATGTGATAAGTGGAACTAGATGTTACATACACCCCCTAATTTTTCAAACTTCATCCCAAAGTTTGTACAGTATAACAATGAAAGCAATAAATATAGTTGATACTAATATATATATCAAACTATCAAAATAAATAAGGAAATTGTTGGCGCATCTCATATGCATACTCCCAAGTCGTTGAATGTGGACTATAACTATCCCGCTGGACCTTGACCCGATCAACTATTCGACGTCGTAGTTGTCAAGTTTGATGGTCCAATATGTGTATTGGCTCTGGAGCACCCTCGTCTGATACCTGCAATGAAATCATGTCAATAACATGTGGCGGATATGAAATATAATGACGTAAAACTGAAACATGAAATACATCGTGCATACGCCTCAAAGAATTAGGTAAGACTATTAGATAAGCCACGTGTCCTTTATTTTCTACAACATTGAAAGGTCCCACAAACCTTTGAGGGAGTTTATCACCCTTTCCAAACTTATTCGAACTCTTGTGCGACTTCACCCACAAAAACATTGTATCCCCAACCTCATAACTCCAGTCAATACGATGTGCATCTGCATAACTATTTTGTCAGTATTGCGTTTCTTTAATCCTTTTCCTTATAGATTGCATCTGATATTCCATTTCCTAAATCACTTTTGGTCCCACCAGGACCCTATCCTCTAGTTGATCCCAACTCAAATGTGTCCTACATGGTCATCCATATAGAAACTCAAAAGGTGTCATCTTTATCATACTCTAGTAACTGTTGTTATAAGAAAATTCGACTAATGGTAAAAATTGTTCCCATCATTTTTATTGATCCATCACATACATTCGAAGCATATCCTCTAGAATTTTGTTTGTTCTTTCAGTGTTTCCATATGTTTCAAGGTGATAAGATGTACTAAAATTCAATTGCATTCCCAAATCCTCTTGGAAATTAGTCCAAAAATGCCTAATAAATATCGATCCTCTATCAAATATTATCTTCCTTAGCACACCATGCAATCTGACAATTTCATTCACAAAAATTCTAGCTATGTCAAGTGCTTGATACGTCATACGAACTGGAATAAAATGTGCATTCTTCATCAAAGTGTCAACAATCACAAAAACATAATCATGTCTCCTTGTCGTTAGTGCCAATCCAACAATAAAATCCATCGAAATGACTTCCCATTTCGATTTACGAATCACATGTGGTTGTAAAAATCCCGCTTGATGTCTATGTTTAGCCTTCACTTGTTGACATTCTAGACATCTTGCCACATAATTAATTATATATGTTTTCATTTTCTTCCAAAATAATAAAGGTTTAAGGTCTACCTTCATCTTCGTGACTCCGGGATGAGTCATATACACCGCTCGATCAGCTTCGTTAAAAATTAAGTTTCTCAATTCGTCATTTGGTGGTACATAAATTTTTCCATTATACCTTAATATCTTGTCATTGTCCAAATAATATCCCTCAAATTTAGGTATCAGCATCATATCTTATCTGATATTGTCTTTAATTTCCTTGTACCAGTCATCATCAATCTATAACGCTAAAATATTTTCTCAAAGATTCATCTTTAGCGGTATTAATGAGAAAATGAGAGGTCTCTGACTCAAATCATTTTCTACTCTGTTAATTGTTCCTTTCATATACATGATCTCAAAATCGTATTCACTTAAAAGTTTCGACCAACATCTTTGTCTCGCGTTCAAGTCACTCTAAGTAAATATGTGTTTCAATCCACCATGATCAGTTTTTAACTCAAATTTCCATACAATAAGGTAATGTCTCCATACTCTCAAGGAATAAACAATCGCTAACAATTCCAAGTCGTGCATAGCATAATTATATTCATGCCTTCTTAGATTCCTTGAAATTTATTTGATAACTCGACCGTATTGCATTAATAATCTGCCCAATTCTTTCTTGGATGCATTCGTGCATACCAATAATTCTTTGTCCATATCCAGAACTTTCAGTATCGGTGTTGTCATTAATAACTCCTTAAGTTTCTGAAATGCATCCACGCATTTCTCTATCCATACGAATTTCTTATTCTTCTTATGCAATTCCGTAATTGGATTTTCTATCTTTTAAAATCCTTCTACAAAGCATCAATAGTAACCTATTAATCCCATAAAACTACGTACTTCTTGCACATTCGTCGGTTCTAGTCATTCCATAATAGCCTCAAATTTCACTGGATACACAACGATACCTTCTCCAGAGATAATGTGTCCCAAATAATGAATCTTTGTCTGATAAAACAAACATTTCAACAACTTTCTGTACAACTTGTTTTCTCTTAAACATTGTAGAACTAATCTTAGGTGTTCGTCATGCTCCTCTCTCGTTCGAGAGTAAATCAATATATCATCAATAAATACATGTACGAACTTATCCAAATATTCATGAAATGCCCCATTCATTAAACTCATGAAAACACCAGTGACATTTGCCAATCCAAATGGTAATATAGTAAATTCATAATGTTTGAATCCTGTCTTAAATGTTGTTTTAGGAATATCTTCCTTTTTAATTCATAATTGATGATATATCGATCTCAAATCAATATTTTTCTTTCTAAATAAAAATATATATTACCTTTCCTTAGCAGAAAAATTACATGTCTGAATGTACATGATAGCATGCCAATTTTTCTTCCACTGTAGTGGAAACCAGAACGTGTGGACTAGACAATTGTTCATAGTTCAAAAAATTAAAGAAAAAGAAAAAATTGTTGACATACAGACAAGGAGACTTTCCACCTATTCTACCACTAGAGTGGAAACCATAATAGGCGGTGGACTGAGTGCCCCGACCACCTATCAAACCTGAACCAGAGACTCTGGTATGAAAAAATTGCAAAAACTTAGCCATTAAACCAGAGAAAACATTTGTGAGAATGATAGACATGGGGCGAGCCCAGACGTCCATATTGATAGAGTCTA
Source organism: Picea sitchensis (assembly GCA_010110895.2). Classification (NCBI taxonomy): domain Eukaryota; kingdom Viridiplantae; phylum Streptophyta; class Pinopsida; order Pinales; family Pinaceae; genus Picea; species Picea sitchensis. Next base: position 82,250 of record SNQJ01S0003040.1, read on the forward strand.
AAGGTGAAGGGATGGTAGCAACTCTTCTCAGGATCATTTGACAGGGAATCATACAGTGCGTTTAGATGTTTATTGAATAAACTCTGGCGGTGTTGTTTCTCTTCTAGGTCCCTTCTCATCTCAAAGATTAAGACCAGGTGGTCTTCTGTGAGTCTGTAGGAGTCTAGAGCTAGGTGACTATGTTCATATTGAGCATGGTTTTCATCCATGGTGGAAGAAACAGAGTCATTTGCAGTGGCATAGTCCGTGATAGGGTCTTATTTCATGTTGGCAACTGAATTTTGTCTTGAGTGGTCCTTTAGAGGTGAGACTTCTTCTTCCATAATGCATCATATCGCAACTAACTCCTGAAAGGGAATGGTGGTGCAGGTGGCAGGATGGTGCTCCAAGGCAGTTGATGGTAGGAAAGGCAGAACTTCCTCCCAATTGGGTGAAATTATTCTTCCAATGGGCATCCTCCATGGAGACCCTTCATAATGGGAGTACGAGGCTCTGGTTGAGCCTGTTCAAACCAATTCTGACCAGAAGAACTTGGATGGTCCCTGCCTGGTGTGAGAGATAGAGAGGCATGTCCCGGGTTGTACAGAATTCCATGGAGACCCTTTGTACTTGGAGGACAAGGCTCTAGTGGAGCCTGTGCAAACCAATTCTGAATAGAAGAACCCAAATGGTCCCCTCTTGGCATGAGAGCTCGAGAAGCAGGTCTTGGGTGGTTTTTTTACCAAACCGACTATAGTAGGTTGGCCCTCATCGGGGCTTGCCTCTTTCTCCTGGCATGGCTGAGCAGAGAACCAGGAAGACTAAAATTTTGGCAAAGCAAGATAAATCTTGGAGCATAACTAGCAGAATGATGTTGTGCTTTGGGCCCAAGTGCCCAATATAGAACTTCCCTCAAGGTGAAAATACTAGGAGGATGTAGGCATTGATGGCTCTAGTAGCCATTAGTGCAGGTGTAATGGCCATAACCAAAATCATATTGAATCTGAGGAGTCGAGCTTGGGCCTCCATTAAGGCCCATCGCACTAAACCTTGGCACTCATGCAGACCAATCATCATGACTGGATAGGGGGGGAGAATGGAGATGAGGGGATTTAACTTCCCTCATAATCGCCCCATCCATTGACGTGTGTGGCCCATGTGTCACCCCATCCGGGGATCTCAAATCAATCTTTGAAAACACTTTTGCCCCTTAATTTGATCAAATAAGTCATCAATTCTTGGTAATAGGTACAGATTCTTGATCGTGACTTTGATTAATTGACGATATTCAATTCAAATCCTCCATGATCCATCCTTCTTTCTTACAAAAATTATTGGCGCACCCCATGGTGATACACTCTGGCGTATAAGTCCAAAATCCAAAAACTCCTTCAATTTCATCTTTAACTCTTGTAATTCAGGTGTTGACATATGATACAATGTTCTAGCAATTGGTTCTATTCCATGTTTCATATCTATAGTAATTCCAATTCTCTATTTGGCAGTAAACCTGTTATTTCTTCAGAAAAAACATCAAAAAACTATGACACTACTAGAAAGTATTCCAATCCTTCTGCATCACCTTTTTCATTAAAAGCTAAAATAGCGTACAACTTACATCCTTTCCACATGCTTTTCTGTAATTGCAGGGAAGAAATAAATCTTAGAGACAGTCCTTGGTTTCTTCCCACAATTACTCTACTCTGTCCCAAATCATCGATCAAACTTAATCGTTTCATCTTATAGTTAAGTATCATATCATGTGATTCTAACCAATCCATTTCAATCACAATGTTGTAACATCCCAATATTTTGACATAAAGGTTTACACTTGTGATCAAATCACCCAAGTTAATTTGACAATCCTTAACCTTTCCTCTAACGTTTTGCTTCACACCAGATGCCATTTCTCCATATCTAAACTCATCTTGTTTGACTGCCTTCACCTTAATTCTTTTAAATGAAACACTAGATATAAAACTCGCATTAGCTCTTTCATCTATCAAAACACTAAGGTGTTGATCTACTATCATGCATGAAGTCTTGAGCACTATAGATTGATGCTCGGCCTATTTGTTATTCACCGCTGCATGAATCCTATGGGCCTTGCCAAAATCTCCCACTATCATTTTTCCTACTGATCCTACAATCTTTTCCTCTCAATAGGACAATATCTATGATAGTGTGGATCTCCACAAGTCCAACATATGTTCTTAGGGATGGTGCTCCTAGTTCCAAAGGAAGAATATGTTGGTCTAGGGTTTTGAGGCCCCGATCTACTCTACGGAAAAGATATAGATTTTTTCTACTAAGGATGACATTGTTGTTGCCGTGGTGGTTCTCTATTCAGATTCCTCTGACTGGCAGTCTGTCTACGTGGTGTAGAAAATATAGATCCTATAGGTGTACCACGATGCCCAGAAGTATGTCTAACATGTCTCTGTTGTTGTGACGCTCTTTGTGGTGTCTTTCCTGTCTATCTGAAAGGATTCCTACACTGACCCCCATTGTTGAACTCTTCTTTAGTGATAAAGACTTTATGTACTACATCGTGTAAATTCTAAGGCATCAATATCCTCACCTTAGCATGAATGTTGAAGTTGAGACTAAACACAAACTTGTTAACCTTTAATTTCTCAATGTTCAGATGTGAATCATATCTAAGAAACTCCATAAACCTCTCTCAGAATCGTTCCTTAAACAAATCCCAAGATACATCTTCAACGACCATGTTCAGTTGTGGTATTAGTGTCTTCCACCAAAGAAGCGCACTCCCTTTCAGTTGAAATACGTCCATGCATACGTTCATGTTGGAGGTATAATCGCGCAATGGAAAGAACATTGAAATATTCTCCAACCAAGATTCGACGACTATACCATCTGTAGAACCCAAGAACTATGGAAATTTTACCTTCTCGAGTTCTCTATGAACACTACCACTCACTACATGAAGGCATTGAAATCCCTCATTGGGAACACACTCCCTTCCTTCATCACAATCAAGGCGATTTATCAACACCTCAGACATCCTATGAAAACACCTCATCATTCCCATGACGTCGCGCATTGCAACTCGGTCTTTCTCAGTAGTTTGTCTGTATCCATGTGGAGCATATCCCTCAGGTGTTGGTGTACTTGGAGGAGGCATTTCTCTTCCTCCCGCAATCCGACGTCTACTCATTCTCATTCCTCTAACCATGATACATGCCATGAAACAATTTCAAATTATATTAATATTCATCTTCACTTAAATATAAGCATTGGAAGTCGTAATGGGTCCACTGTCGCAGAGTGGAACCCCCTCTGATACCGTGTGTAATAACCCTATTGATATACTCCACAAGGGTTGAATGAAAACAATATAACATTATTAGGATAATCATAGGAAATTTATTATTTTTATTTTTTTTACAATGTTGGCACTTAAGCCATTCAACTTGTAAAGAATGCATCTATCCTCTACAAAGGAAATCAATAAGAATTAATTAAGCTAGAAAATGATTGCATAATTACAGGGTTTAACTTATCAAGAAACCTGATGATAACACTAGCTCTAAGGATTCTATATTGGAATAAAAAAATATGTACACACAATCATCTTATCCATATTAGGAGGTTGTGAAACTTTTCACATTAATCAAATTTTATTTCGAACCGCGCATAAGGTATTTGAAAATCCAAATTTAAGTTCAAAAAGTCTTTTAAAAACTTGTGTTGGCACGAGGGCAGACCCAGGGTTCAATGCTACAACAACGCACCAAAAAAACCCTAACTATCGGCCCTTTCAACAACACCTACGAAGCAGATGAAGTATCTCCTGAGGTAAAGGCAGGGGTGGTTGCAGGACTCAAGTGTCTACAACCTTAGCTGGCACACAAATCTGTGATTATAATACTTAATAGAGCACTTATCATTAACACTTCATCAATATTCAACCAATACTACTGCGCAGATAGAACAGAGCATCGCACCATTCACTCAGATCTTATGTATTTAAGAAGTTTATCATAAATAGGCAGGTTATATCTGGCAGATCAAGCACTAAGCACCTTCATATAGGTAAGATCTAACATTCTTACACATTATTAGCACAAATCATAAGGGGATTTATCTATCTCTATCAAAGCACATAGAAAGAGAAGTTATAAACACAACAAGACAAGCCCAAAGCAGAACAACACAGTGTTTACGTGGTTCACCCCCACCCTAGGGCTACGTCCGCCAACTCTTCTTCTTTATTGTCTTCAGTCAATCGGTTACAAGCAAAGAGCCTCAAAACCCTACTTCACCTAGGACAGGAGATATGCACAACTCGCTAGATCCTCCTTCCCTGGTAGATCTAAGCATACATCCTTCCACAACCTCTTACAATGACTTGCACTTAGCTCTGAAAGTCTCACACAATATGCACAGAGCACTTACAATCCTTCAATCACATAGATCAAGAACTTAGCCATTCATCACTCTCTATATTTCCTAGACATCTATTTATACGTTACAAAATAGGCCTAAACATGGGTAAACCCATGGGCTGACATCCCATGCCCGTTACCTAATCCCAAAAACCCCAAAAACCCCAAAAGGGGCCGAGATCTTGTGATCTCCACTTCATCTTGTGGTCCTCCTTCGACAAGCTGTCGAATTCCCAAAATAGGTCAAACTAAAATCCATAACTAAAATCATCATATGACACATGCGTAATAAATCAAGTATTCATAACCAAATTAAATAATCCACTTCTTGACTCAACCCAAAGTCCAAGGAAATCGGTCGATGTCATCAACATCATCATCATGTCTCGCTTCCTACACACGCAGGAAACCTCATCATAATACCTATCAATTTTATACATAAATACAACTAACATATCAATTTCAATACTCAATCATGGTTTAAACATATAAATCAAACTAATAATCATAATTAATCATGTTTAACCGTCTCCGAGAAATAGGATAGTCGGTGATGGAGTGTGTTGTTAAGGCACTTCGTGATGCTAAATTCACCAGTTCAAAACCTATGGGGACAAAAAATCCAGCCATGTTGAGGGTTGGTGTGGCTCAATCTGGGTGCGATCCCCAAGTGATTTTGACGGATTAGATGCCCCTGAGTCACAGTTTCTTAGACACAGGCTAGTCTCGCAGGTCACGGACAAACTAGAAAAAAAAAAGTATCATGTTTAACCATATCACTTGCATGCAGGTGTCCTCAAAGAATAAGTCAATGTATAAATGTGATCAGTAGAACTAGATGTTACAATATTAAACATGCACGAAACAAAGTATGAAGTGAAACCAATATAAGAGAATTTGAGACATGGCATGTGGCATGAATTCGAAAGCATGTGTATTGTTTATGAATCACTCATTTCTATGGTACACTTTTTTATTTATGCAATCATGTGTATTCTACTATATAAATGTAGATTTACTTATTACACTTTATTTATATGTTTTTATATGGAACATGAATAGGAGTAACATCAAAAGCAAGTCGATCACGAAAACATTAGTTTAAATAACCAAAGTACAATATCACCTACAAGTGATGAAGAGTGAGGAATGCATGTAGATCGAGCGATGACAGGAGTTCAAGTGATGAATGACAATCAATATAATTGAATGTTACTGAAATTATTTTTTTTGGAATATGTGTCTTTGAAATTTAGGGATTTTGTTTTATGTACTTGACATAATGCCCCAATTGCATGAGGACATGTTACAATAAGTGTAACATTTGCATATTGGTTTCACTTGATTATTGAGGACCTTTACATTGTCCCATCTTGTATAACAATGGATTTCTTATTCATATATAATAAAATGAGTTCTTATTTTATTGCATTGTCAAATGTTGTAAAATGGTGTGTTGTTGATTAATTAATATATGGATGATTTACATTGTTACAAATAACATAGGTGTAATTTGTTGGATAATCCATTAATGCAATCATTATATCAAAATGCAATAACAAAAATATAAAAGAAATATTATTATAACAATATTTGATTTTGAGATGATTAATTGAAAATTTGTAAAAAAAACAATTAATTAAAATATTTGCATATCAGTGGACAATATTCTTTTGAACTCACTAAATGGTGTGTGCCATCAAATAGACAATGGTGCATTGTCATAATTCATATGCATCGATGATTATTAATTACATTAAACCACTAGTGCTAAAAATTGGGAAAAATTCAGGGTAGCAGGTGCAGGAGGGGTGATATATGTTGGAAATATCATTTTCATTGATTTCAAAGATATTGGGAGGATATGGATGTCCAAGATAAAGATTGCAAGATGGACATTGTTGGAAAAAAAAAAAAATTATGCTTAGTTTGGATACTTATATTTGAATGAATTGTTTAACCTATATACTTATCTCAAATGGGAGCATATGTTATATGATTGGAAATCTTATTATGGTAATTTTCCTATGGTATATGGAATTCCATCTAACTCCCTAGGAATGAGGAGATATGTTTTTTTTTTGTCAGACAACCCAGCCATAAAATTCAGGTCGATCGAACCTGTCTTTACAAGTTGGCCCTAAAAGTGAGAACATAAATACTATAAATATAGGATATGTCTGTGCATTTGAAGAGCTTCAAAGAAAGAGATCAAGTCCAAGGTGTGTAGAAGATATATGAGGTGCACTAGAGGAGTTGGGGTGTCTTTTTGGGATCTAAAGGTGTGAAAGAGAAGTTTGAGGGATTTTCTTGGGATTTTCTTGTTCTTAATGTGCGCTATGAAGAAATGAAGGTCTGTGAAGATACAAAGTGCGTTCTTTTGATGTTTAATTCTGGGATCATATTTTGATAATGATGTTATGAGGCGCACTAGGACATGAAGGATAAATGTGACTAAGGTTTGAAGGCTTGTATTTGGTATGAAGCATGCATATGAATTAAAAGGTATTTTCTGTATGAGGATATTATATTGGTGTCCATACATGTCTTACTAAATTGGTTCTCAATTGAGGATATTGGTGTCTCCAGTAGGTTGGTTCCTACATAATATCTTATTGAGTTGGTGCTAAACTAAGGAGATTGGTGTCTCCAATAGGTTGGTGCCTACACAATATCGTGTAGATTTGGTGCTCAAATGAAGAGATTGGTGTCTCTAGTAGGTTGGTTCCTTCAAGATTTATAATTGTAGGTTGGTTCCTACAAACATTTATAAAGACAATTTTTATGGGTTTCTCTTGATTGGATTTCCATGTTAAACTTTGTGCATTGTGATTTGAGTTTATATGTGATTATTGTTTCTCATATAATGAATGACTAATGAATGTTTAAATGAAGTAAAAATTATCTTATTTTGATTC
>SNQJ01S0003040.1:122956-135126 GCA_010110895.2 Picea sitchensis
CCCCCCGCCTCTCAATTGTCTTAGTAATTTCAACAATCTTATGTTCAATCACATAGGTATCATAAGTTTTTAAGTCATCGTAGGACCAAGAAAAGAAGTCTTTGTACTTCTTAAGCAATTCATCATATTTACTCTTCACCTGAGCCGGAAGGTATTTAGATAACTTGATTATATTAGGTTCCTCTTTAGTTCCTATGTCACAGTCTTCAACCTCCTCGGGTTGGGGTCGTAGGGTAGATTTCAAGGGTATGTCATCTTTGTTAAACAACCTCTCTAAGTGCATCAGACCTATAGGGATCTGATTGTTCTTAAGTACAAGAATTTGGTGATTCACGATCTTATCTTGGAACTTTTCAGGCTCTTCACCTTCTTGAATGATCTAGATAGGATCATTCAGTTCTCTTGATCTATATGAGTCTCAGAGATTTCATCATCCATTTCTAGAAATTGTTTAATCTGCTCGTCATATTCAAGGACCTGCCAGTGTTGCACATTATTTTGGATTGAAGCTCTGTGTCTCATTTCTATATGATACTTTAGCTTTAGGACAGTAGGAAAAATAAATGTTGTAGCTAGTTTGGCTAAGGAGTCTGCCTGTTGATTTTCCATTCTGGGAATGTGATGAATGTTAAATGATGAGAAGAAATTCTCAATCAAAACCCAGGCACAATTTCTATATGACCTCATCCTCTAATCCTAAGACCAGAGCCTCGTAATCACATAAATTATTAGTATAATCAATTTCACATTGCAATCTGTATGAAAAGGGGATTACGTACTCATCTCCGGGTGCAACAAACAACACTCTAGCTCCTGCCCCTTCGCAGGATGAAGCGCCATCAAAAAACATTTTCCATACTCCCTCCCTATTATTTACACTTTTCTGTGGTTTTTTCATTTTTTTTGTTTTCTTCTTCTATACAATATTCAAAATCATCATGTAATGATAAAATACAATTTCCTAAATCCCGATCTACAACATAGACTAGATAAATATTTGGGTTCTGAGGGTCACTTACAGTATATGCTAGTCTAGTCTCTCTGTATAGTTGAGTAAATTGTCCACCAAAAATTGGGATCATAGCGTATGTCATGTCCAGTTGAAGTGATCCTCCAAGATTTGTGCCCCAATACCTGGATAAAAGCATGCCATACTTGGCAGGGAATTCGGCAACAACTACATCCATAAGAATACTCTTTAGGGGAATATGTGCAAGATTCACTACTAGATCCTTGATCATGCCAAAACACTTAACCTTCCTTAAATCAAAATAATATAAGTCCTGATATGGTATGGTGATTTCAAGGCCCAACTTTTCCATGATAAATTTAGGCATTAAGTTGTGAGAAGCCCCAAAATCTAACATGAAATTATGAAGTAGGTGATCATGCATAGTTAAGGTAATATAAAAAGGAGCTACATAATCCTTAACATTTTCAATGTGCAGACCAAACATAATCGGTGGTCTTTCATCTTGTAGATTTATCACATCTGCATGAGATTCAATATCAGAAAAATTTATCATCTTAGCAATCTGGTTTTTTTTTAAATTGGATTCTTAGCGAGCTCAACCAGAGGCATGGGAATTTTAATTTTATTTATTTTATTTTCTAAACTAAAACCTCCATTTTCTTTGTCACTTTCTTTGGTTGTAGCTTGTGCTTCATTATTATCTATTTTCTTGGTTTGCGATGCTCGGGTTTCAACTGTTTTGTTTTGGGAAGGTTGTTTTTCAACTAGTGGTTTAGTAACAACCGCCTCATTTGCTTTGTTTCTTGATAAAATCTNTTTGGTTGTAGCTTGTGCTTCATTATTATCTATTTTCTTGGTTTGCGATGCTCGGGTTTCAACTGTTTTGTTTTGGGAAGGTTGTTTTTCAACTAGTGGTTTAGTAACAACCGCCTCATTTGCTTTGTTTCTTGATAAAATCTCTTTTGGTGGGCCATTCACAGTATTTGTTTCTCTATGCCTCAAATTATGCTTATGTTGAAGCTCGACCATTATGGATTCGGCGACTCCTTGATATGCAGACTCTCCCAGATTATTTATACTTTCATAGTCATGTCTAGTTAGATGAGGTTCCTGGTGTTCGTCACTAAGATTTTTCATATCCTCTTCTAACCCCTCATGATTATGCATATCATCTCCTATAAAATTTTCTGATTTAAGCGGAGCTTGTATATTTTGATCTTCATTTTTTATTTGTCTATGTTGGGTCTAGGGGTTAGGGTTTCTCCTGAAATATGTTCTAACAAATGGATCAAGTTTAGCTTGGTCTAGTTCCATTATAGAGATTTTATTTGACAAGTCTTTTATTATCTTAGCCATGTCATCCATTTTTTCTTCTGTAGATTTTCTAGCTCTGGAGGGTCCTTCTTGTTCTCTGAAGCATCTAGGTTCCTTTCTCCCTGTCTCAACCTTGGATTTTAGTTTACCCTATTCCATCATGTTTGACTCAATTTATATGGCCTCGTCTTGCATTCCCGTGAGGGTGGCATATATTCTTTCCCTTAAAAGTAGGGAAAAGTTGGGCTCAAAAGCCCATGCGAAGGTCACTTTAGTTGCAGGTTGAGAGGGTTTAACTTATACTGGAATCTTATGATAGAGTTTTTTTAACCTATGGGTGAACTCTAGGACCGTCTCAGAATTATTTTTTCTCAATACCTCAAACTCCGTCAGATGGTACAAATGGTCTTTGTTTTCACCCCACCGTCTTAAAAAAGCATTTTTTAAATCATCATAAGTTCTTAGGGATCCTGTCGAGAGTCCCCGAAACCAAATTCTTACTTGTCCTTCAAACATTTTCGCTAAAATATTGGAATAAACATCTCATCGAATTGGTTGAAAAAGGTTATGTTCTCTATAGTCGTTAAATATCCTTCCCCTATAAATTTTGGTAAATTATACATGTAATTTTCGGGTAAGTCATGAAGGACGAGGGGGAGGACCAAAGGAGCGTATATGGTTGCTACTTTGGAAAAAATCTTGGGGGTGTATTTTCTCCTTAACCACCTCCTCCTCCACCAGCACCATCGCCTCCAGCACCACCTCCCCCTCCACCTCTGTCGCCACCTCCTCCAACAGCAGCCATTGGGAGCCTGAGGGATGAACTTTGGGAGTTAAAAAAAGGGTTTTTGAAAACTTCTAGGGACTGAAGTGGTGACCTTTAAAATTCCTCGAGATATTGTGAAGGGAAATTTGGAAAATGATCGTTAGGAGATGCAAGGTTTAGAAGATGGGGGGGGAAGGAAAACATGGACTAGTTTCCTTGGACTTGCAAGAGCTGTAAATTGGTGAACCGACAGGAGATGATTCAAGTTATATAATGTGTTTTTTAGGGTTTCGTAGAACCAATACCTTTACTTAGGCGAGGATGGGGTCGATAGAAAATTAATGACCGCAGGTATAGAAGAGGGTATTTTATTAAGATTGTTTGGAGTATCAGAAGGGTCGATTTCACTCTTTATTTTGCATGTGATTACCTCTGGGTTCTTACAGCTAACATCGATCCTTCTAGTTGAGGCCTCTGCAGAGGGTGTTCATTTAAAATTCTCTTCGAGAGTTAATTCTTCAACCATAACGTTAGTATTGACTTGGGTAACTTTGGGTTGGTATTTTTTACCTGCCGCTACGGTAGTCGACTTGAGGTATCCCTTTGGTTTTAACAACCTTTCGGGATTGGATACAGGTGTGGCCTATTTTTTGTCTGGGTTCTTTCTGGTATTCTTTCAACCGAATGCCAGTTTATCTGTGGTGGATTCGCCAAGTGAAAGATAAAAAATATCCTTAATGCAGTATTCAATCCTTGTTCACTATCAAAGAGAGAATGTTACCTTATCGTTTTCCGAGGGAAAAATAACTTCGTTTCTCCATCCCCGACAATGATGCCAAAAAGATTTTGTTGCAGAGATTAAACGTAAGGCTCAAAGGATAATTTTAGTCATCAGGAAATTTTATTAGAGTTTTTTTTTAAAGTGATTTTTCTACCTTAGTTACATGAGGTCATATTTCATGTCTGAGTCAAAATTGTAATATTGAATGGAGCGAGAGAAAGATACAAAACTATGAAAAAAATCAAGGCATCAATTACTGAAGAGTCCCACCTTGTTGCAGCAGAAGAAAAGAGATAATGTAACCTTGAATAAAGTATAAAATGCAGGAATCTATACAGAAAACAGGTCTTAATTTACTCAGAGTAAATGAAGAGGAAAAGTTGTTTACCTAATAAATCACTGATGCAAGTGAGATTACAATAGTAGTTGTACTAAACTGAAATAAAACATTTATCAAGGAATACATAAAGGAATGCTGAGAATAGGAAAATAGAGAAACACATAACCCAGATTTAACAAAACTTGGAATCTTTGTTTGCACTTGTATTAATTATCTATAAGGAGAGTTTTCTATGTTACAATCAGCAAGAAGCAGCCTGAGATAAGTCTTTGATCGATGTATATATACAAAATGGTCTCAACCCAAAATGGTTGGAATTCTCATAATTTAAAAGTAGTAAATATTACAATATGCAAAACTGAAAGGTTCCATTAGCATTTTCTCTGTCTCTTCACTTGTTGGAAAAGACATTTCTTCTCGTCCTTTAGCTAGGAAACAATTGGCATCTGATCATGATCTGTGTGAGTAGTATGTACATGTTGTCTTACTTGTTACTAGATGTGATTTCTTTCCCATATTCGACACACCAAATTCATATACTCACTAATTGTACCACCAACCTAGAAGGTTATGTTGCTTCATTTGCTTCAAAAATATATAGCTTCTTTTCCACCTGAGGCAACCTCTCCTTTATCTTATTTTCTCCCAAATATGTGGCCTATATATGCAAACTGGGATCTACTATACATTTTTTTATTTGGATAAGATAAATTTGGCTCATTTATTTGATGGTTGTTCACGCTTCTTCTTTGATTGTCTTATAATTTTGTTGATTCTTTTCTATGTCAATATACCCCAGGGCCTCAAGAATACTATATCCTTCAACATCAATCATCCCTTTGTCTAGTGAAGACAATGCTTCTTCACAAGATTTATTTATCTCTTTGGCCAATCTTTTGCTTTCGGCCAGATTTGTTTCCCAGGCTTTCAAAATTATGTCACCTTGGGTTTTCTCAGATAGAGACAATCGAGGAACCTCTGATACATCATCTTTGGTATTAGTAAGATAGCCTCCTGAAACTTAGCCCGAGTTGCAAGGGCTTCCCTTTATTTGATTTAAATGTTATTCAGGGAAAGGTCTACCACCCACTAACAATTTTGAATGGCTTCTACTTTCGTAAAAATATCTTGTTGGGATGATTCCATATTTTCATGTACTTTCAGTGCCTGGACTCAGAAATCTACCATATCCAATATTGTACCTTCAACCAAGTTTATTTTGGCTTGTAGTTTCTTGATCAATTCTTCATGTTGAGTGGCTAATTCTCTATTGCCCTGTTCAAAATAAATATTCATCTGATTTCTCACATCTCGTTCCATGATCATCATCTGGTCTTGTGAGTGCCTTACCAATAGATTCCTTTCTTTCAGTTGCTCCGCTAGGTTTTCTACTGAACACTGATTTGCCTTGGCAAAGGCTCCTAATGAGCCTGCCATTTCCCTGGAAAATTATGTATCATCTAAGCCATGTCCATCATACAACATTCTTTGAACTTTGATTCTTGCACCATCTTTTTGAGGCGTTTCTCTTTTAACTATGGCCCTCCTCGTCTTGCTGAAAACGAAGTCTGAAGGAGGAATTTCTTCAGCTGAAATAGGAGTAAGGTCCTCTATAAATATGACTTTGGCATTTGGATTTCCTTGACTTGATTGAAAAGGTGTTAATGACATAATGGGGTTACCTATCTCGGTGGACGATTGTTTCTCTATTGTGTTGGTAGCCGGTTTATTTGGTGTGCACGGTGATGTATCCTGTCTCTTTTTTATCAAGGCTTCGAGTTGAGATTTTTCTTGATTACCCAGTGGATTTGATAATGCAGTATCCATTTTTTGTGTTAAAAATTCAACTTGCTTCAAATCTTCCTGAGTATCCTGTTTGCTGGAACTTCCTGCCTCCAAACCTTGAGTTGTAGCTTCCTTTGTGGATGAAGGTATTATTGGTTCTCCCAGTAATAACTTAGGAAAAATATTCATTTTGTGCCTTTGTAAATGGTATAAACTGGCTAATTGATCTGGAGCCAGAGTTCCAACTCTGCTCAACACTTCCTCATATGACCTTGCTCCCCTGAATATTTCGTCTTGTGGGGAAAACTTGTGCACATACTTCTTTAATTTGTATTGATCCAGGTGAGTCTCCACGATATTTTTTGGATCGTGCCCTTTAAACTCAATATCAACTAACTTGATGTATTCTAGAGTCACATCTTCTACTTTCGAATGGCCGAAATCTAACAACGAAAACATACCAACCTAAAGAGGGAAGGTTGGCCATACCTTTTTCTGGGCCGCTTTCAATTCTTTACGGACACCCCTTGTTATGGTCTGATAAGCCACCTCTCGGCATACCAGCTGATCTCGTAAGAACTTTGGGAGAGCATGGGGGGGAACTGAGCACCCAAAAACCCTTATGTAGGAAAATGTTTCCTCAATATACCAGTCTGCTATTTTTCCTAGGTTGGCCATGATTTTATCTAAAATCTTGGGGGGTGGGAAACCATATAGGGAGAAATGAATCGACACCACTACGTAATGACATATTTTATAGAAGAAATCTATGTATTTATCCTCCCACATCTTGGAGTGATAGAAATGTATGGGCTCGGCATTGGTCAGGGTCCAACTCCATCAAATCATAGGGAAATGAGTCATAAAACAGATGGCATCCATGATGTATGCCGACATGTAGAAAGGAGCAGGTTTCCCTTTGGATTTTTCCAATTGGTATCCTGTTATTTCCTTGGCTAGGTTGTCTAATAACATCTTGGCCCAATTGAAAGAGTAGCCTTTAGCTACTTCATGCATAATCGATGTACATGCCAATAGAAAATGGCAGGAGTCCTTTCTCCCTAATATCCTACACAGCATTATAGCCACATAGATCATATGGGCATCTAATGATGTTGTGGCATATATGTCGTGGGTGTCGTCTCTGAATTTCTCAGGGTTCCCCCACCAATCCTTGATTAAATCAGGGTATTTTTTCCCATACTGTGTGCACTCTTGTTGGTCAAAATCCAATAGGAATGCAACATTGTAACTGTATTTACAAATGGGGGATAATTTATACATTACTTGTATATGCTCCGGTCGAAAAGACCCAACAACAACTTTCTATGAATTGCAAATGATCTTGGTTGAAATGTTGGCATTCTCCAGGGCCCAGCCTATCATGTCTTTTTACGGCATGAGCCTCGACTGTGTGGCTATTTTTTGTAGCTCTGACTCATCTATATCCCTGAGTTTAGTCTCATGAGTTTTGGTTACTTCGTCCCCTGAGTCCTCTGGGCAATTTATCAGCTCGTGCTCTAGAATATAAACCACTTGTGTCCATGATTTTACAGTACCAATGGCCCTCAGTGAGGTGACTGACAGGACATCTGTGTTCGGGTTTGTGCTCTCCCCAGCTGCTTTAGCCATTTTTTGTGGTGCCATGATATTAATGAAATCTGCGAGAATGAAGATGGAATTCAAAATCAAATATTCTCATTCACCTTAAGCGTATTGATTTATGAATGCCTTTACTGACGAAAAATTCATTTACCTTAATGAGAATATCTAGGCAGTGATTTGCAATCTATATTGAAATCATTTCCATAGATTTGTGATTAATGTCATTAATACTTGTGGTTCACAATCGGGGAGTTGGATGAAATAGGTCTGAAAATTCCCGAATCGCGAGTTCACGAAAGATTAATTATGAGATAATCTTCTTTAAGGTATTAATTAATCGTGTTTAACTTTAAACATTTTCGGGAATTCGGAGTTCAGGATTTTAACGGTAACTTGAGATTGAATCCCCGAAACCCGAAACCACGAACTGATTAATTATCATATAATCGATTTTTAGTTTTAATTAACCTCATTTAAGTTTGAAATGTTTCGGAAATTCGGACTTCATAAATTTCAAGAAGTGGTGGATGAAAAATGTTTGAACTTCCAAAGTGTGAATTTATTAGTTGTCTTTAACCGAGATTAACTTAATTAATTAAGATTTGAACTTAAAATAGAAAGAAAAATATATAGAAATTTTAAAGAGTAGGAGGTGTGAAATATTTTCTCATGTATTGGCAAGTTTGTCAGCACCTCAAACCCTTAATATTGCAGAATACATTAAGAATAAAATTTCCATGGTACTTATTAACTCAAGGATTATCTGTAACTTCAATGATAAAATATTACCAAATAGCCTCAATTGTTTTGTGTATCCAGTGAAAAATTTTCAAGTTTTGGTTGTTAATGCAGGTATTATTGATTATGGAGGAAAATGTGTAGTGTATCTAGGGGGAAGAATATGGGGTACCTAAACAGGAACCCAAGGGGAATAATAGTAAATAATTGGTATCGCAGCACTATCTTCGGCCACAAAAAAGGGGCATTTTTTTTTTTTTTGGAGGGTTTCAAAAGATGAAGAAAAAGAGGGCCACGACATTCCAGAAAATTCGTATATATTTTTGTGCATAATTTGTTGAAATTGGTTGTATATATGATTTACTCTCATAAAAATAACGAATTTCAAAAAAAATTATGAAATGAAGTCCAGGAAGTAAAGTTATCAACATTTTAAAATCTACATTTGTTTAGGATTTTTCCGCAAAAGACCATGCAATTTTGTTGATTTTTGTAGCAATTGGTACCTAATTTTCCCAAACATGTAACATATATGATTTCTTCTTGCAAAATTATCCCATTTCAAACACAATCGTTTGAATCGGAGATCCAAAAGTGAATATACCGTTGATTTAAAATCAGCCATTTTCTAGGGTTTTCATGAGAGAAGCGGGACTGTAGAGCTCATAAATTTTGACAGTGTGCTCAGATTGCTACCAGATCAGTGCCATTGGATATATAATATTAAGAGATTTATTTTGGTATATTATATGTGGTGTTTCCAATGGATATTCTCTCTCAAATCCTCATTGAACTTCAACTAAAGGTTAAATTCCTATAAAAAAATATGCAAGACCATCTGCAAGGCAACACATATGGTCTACATGACATCAAGGACAATTGTCAAAATATTCAAGGGTCCTTAGCTAAATTATAGGAGGGATATATTATGGCATACATCAGGGTTGAATATGATCAAGAAGCATATGCTTAGTATGATTTTGAGGCCGATTATGATGCTTGGTATATGGATAGTTTTCATTTCTAGGATGATAAGGAATTTCATCTTCTATTTGATGAATCTACTCCACATTATGTGGAGCACATCTTGGAGAGTAAACAAGAGCCTTATATGCATACTCTTATTTAGTTCTCTTATTCTCCAGTACTAATGGATGATGTTTTGGTCGACTCTACATATTTGGATCCACATGACTAGTGTAGACATTTAGAGCACCATTTTCAGGTACCTATTCAGTCTCGGTACCTTCATAGAGGAGTTCACATGAACACTTGGACATGGGACCCTAGTTTATAGTAGAGCTTGGACTACTTCAACATGGTGGCTAGAACTTCTAATTAGGACCCTGGTTCTTTATCCTATGCCAACATTATGGTCCACACTTATCCCTGGGACCCTGGTATATGGTTGTACACCCTCACAACAAGTGTTGAGGACAACACTTTCATAAGGGGTTTTAAATGTAGTGTATATAATATGGGGTACCTAGGGAGGTACCCAAGGGGAATAATAGTAGATAATTATTGTTATGTATAAAGGTCACTTTTAATAAATAAGTCCTAGTGTGAATGAAAACATGTACGAGGAATTAATAGAAGGTTCCTCCTCCAGAATCTTCGGTTGGTAGCATTATATAAAGGGGTTCAAGAAATGCAATGGGAAGTCAAGAATTATTTTATTTGGAGCGACAACTCATTAGGAGGTTTCCCCCTTTAAGAGAAAAGTGATTAGGATTGGATCCCCTCCATAATAGGATCTATTGTATGGTGTTTATCTACCTCAAGGGTTTTCATAATAATAAAGTGGGAGTTATTCAATATTGTTCTTGGATTTATTGCAGTGTTTTTGTATTAAGATCTTTGGTGCTTAACAAAATTCCACAACATTAAACTTAGTATGGGAGAATATAACTTAGAAATATTGATGTATGTCATTCCCATTGGAGGCGTAGATGTTATTTTGGGGATATAATGGTTGAGAACATTAGGTACAGTTTCTCCAAATTACAAAGAATTATTCATGAGATTTGAATTGGAAGGAATGAAATATGAAATCAAAGAGTTCAAATCTACACCTTCTCAGGTCATCGTCTCTTATAGAATGGAAAAGATCCTAAAAAAGGGTAGTAGAGGATTTGTGGTTAGACTTTATTCTATGTAATTAAAGTAGGAAGATGAAAATATTCTAGACAAATTAAAATGCACCTTGGAAAAGAACCATAGGGTCTTCCAAGAAATTACTAAAGGGATACCTCCATCTAGGGATCATGAACATCAAATTGAACTAACACCTAGAAGTACTCCTAATAAAAAGCCTTATAGATATCATCATCAACAAAAGGGGGAGATTGAGAAACTGGTACAACACATGCTAGATTTAGGTATTATTTATCCAAGAAAGAGTTCATTTTCATCTCTATTAGTGTTGGTCATAAAAAATATGATTCTTGGAGGATGTGTCTTGATTATGGATATCTAAACAAAATCACCATAAAAGATAAATTATCTATTCCAAATATCGATGAGCTATTGGATGAGCTTCATGCAGTGGATTATTTTACAAATCTAGATCCTAAATGAGAATACCACTAGATCAGATTAAGAAAATAAGACATTCCCAAAACAAATTTTAGAACTCATGATGGGAACTACGAATTCTTGGTCATGCCTTTTGGGTTGCCTATGCTCCTACTTTTCAAATCCTTATGAACCAAATTTTGCAACCCCAAATTAGAAAGTTTGTGTTTTTTTTCTTTGATGATATGCTTATCTATAGAAAATCATGGGAAGACCACATTAAACATGTGGATAAAGTCCTACAAATTCTTGAGAAAAATCAATTGTATGTAAAAAGATCCAAATGTTATTTTGGGAAACAAGAAGTAGATTATTTGGTTCATATTGTTTCAAGGGAAGGGTTTAAGGTGGACCCTCAAAAGATCCAAGATATTAGAAAATGTCTTATTCGAAAGAACATCAAGAGTCTTAGAGGATTTTTGGGTCTTGCAGGATATTATCGAAAATTTGTTAAGAATTATGCAGGCATTGTAGGTCCACTCAAATATCTCTTGAAAAAAAAATCATTTGTATGGAATGAAGAAACTACCTTGGCATTCTCACTCTTAAAAGATGTCATGTCTTATACACTCATATTGGAAACACTTGATTTTGGTAAAACATTCATAGTTGAAAGTGATGCATTTGGACAAGGTATTGGAGTAGTATTGATGCAAGAAATGAGACCATTAGATTTTGAAAGTACACAATTAAATGGAAGAGACTTCGTGAAATGTACATATGAAAAATAAATGGAAGCAAATTTACATGCAATAAAAAATGGAGACAATGTCTCATTGGGAGGAATTTTAAAGTCAAGATAGACCATCATAGCCTAAAGTACTTTTTGGAGAAAATATTTTCATCAAAAGAGAAACAAAAATGGGTAGCAAAAATTAAAGGTTTGATTTTGAAATAATATAAAAAATTTGGGGCGGGGGGGCGGGGGGAGGACAATGTGGTCGTAGATGCTCTTTCCAGAATAAAAGAAACCTCAAGTTTATATTCCATTATATATTCCATTATTTTGTGGTTAGAAGAAGCTCACCTTGAATGGAAAAATGACAATGGTACAAGACAGAAAATAAAATGTATAAAGGAAAGGATAAACTCTATAGAACATTGGGAGTGGAAGAGAGATATTTTATGGTACAAGGATAGAATATTTTTATTCCCTTAATAAAAGTTGAAGAAACAAATATTAAGGGAGTATCATGACTCTCTGATGGAAAGACATTTAGGGTTCCTTAAAACATATAAAAGGATCAAATTTTTTTTGGAAGATTGGTTGTTGTCATTGATGTCAACCCTA
>SNQJ01S0003040.1:171898-189677 GCA_010110895.2 Picea sitchensis
AGGTGGGTGCCTCAAGGGGGGATGCATAGAACAACTGGACCTCGGCCTTCAACCCTTCACGGGTATCTCCCTGCCTTATGGTGTTAAGAACACTTGACTTGGAGGATTTTCAGTTCCCTATTTGACAACTTCTATGGTTTTGACAATGTGAGAACCAAATAATGGGGAGTTATTTGGATGCTTATCCCAAAAATCCTACCTAGACAAAAAAAATTCTTTTGGCACCTCCTGTGGAGGAAAACTTAGTGAGTTTTAGAAAAAATTTAGATGTAGTTGTTTTGAGAGGTTGGGGATGTGAACCAACCTCGTTGAATTTAAATGGGAGTGGATAGTTTCGTCAAGAAAAGGGTGGGGTGTTTCGGAATCCCTTTGGAGGAAACTTACTTTGACCTCCACGTTTCAAGAAGAAGTTGTGTGAGTGATAAGTGACTTTTGTGTGTGAATTAGTGAAAGTGTGCCAATTTTTAATGAATTAGGTGTCAGCTTGCTGCATGTGGACTTCGCTTGGTCCTTACAAGTGTTGATTACCTAATTAATTAAGTGTCTTTGGTACAACCGTGTGTAATTCAAAAGTCCCTAGGAAGCTAGCATGTGGACATGCGGGTCTGTTACTATTCCTTTAACTCCCTATTGTGACGTAATCTAAGAAAAGCTTTGAAACTATACTAGATTGTGATCATGTGGGCATGTATGGGCTCGTTACAAAACCTTTAAACTTCCCTAGTGATTTGATCTAAGAAAGTAAATTTCAACACTATCCTATCTTTGTAGCATGTGGGCATGTATGGGCCCGTTACAATATTAAGATGTGTTTGAAAAAATAAACTAAGAGGAGTCTCAGGAAGGGTTGTTTTCCTCTCCTAAAGGTTTTAATCTTCTTAAGGGAGATGAAATTGTTTCACAATCTTTTTCTAATTCTCAAGGTCGCTTGGAGGTGCGAGAGAAGAGCATACTAAGTGATTTTTATCCAACTTCTAGTCCCAATGCAAGTTAAATGTGATAAAAAAAAATGATTTCCAACTTATATTTTGAGTCAAAACAAGCCATTCATGTGGCGAAAATAAAAGCAAAAGAAGAAATAATGATTTTAACCCCCTAAGTGCCTATGTGTTTTGACTAACCCCTTTATATGAAGAGGGGACTAAGTGTGGTGTATCTTTAAAACATGCTTGAAATCATTTTTAAGAAGGCTAAGGGCCTTCTCCACATCTCAAAAACTTTACAATGTGAATTTTTGCACAGATGCACGGGTCTCAATGGAGACAGAGGCGTACAGAGCGCATGCGTGCGGACCGAAAAGAGTTAATGAGCACATGTGCGTAGAACAGAACTGTGGTTTGAGCACGTGTGTGCACGATGCGCGTCTGTGGGCCAAAAAACCCGCGCACAGGTGACACACAGCCATGAATGAAAATTCCAAGTGGAATTCTCTCAATTCACCTTGGAATTGGATGATTGGCAGGTCGTCTTAGGCCAGTTAATGCACCTGCAAGTTAAATAAACCAAAAGAAGAGCTATAAAAACCCAAATGGGGTAGGAAATTGATACCTTTCCCCAATGGAGTCGCCAATCTGTTCCGCCTCTTTCGTCACCTTAGTGAGAAAAATAGAGGTGCTTGCCAGCTTAGTTGGGTTTGCTAAGAAGGACAACTGCAAGGAAAAGGATTAGAAAAAGAAATATAAAACAATAACTAAGAATTAAACTAAGAAATAAAACAACAACTAAATTTATAAACATAGGGACATAAGGACAAAAGAAACAATGAGACCCATGTCACCAATGATAAGGTTGGTATTAGTGAAAGAAAACACCAAGAAGCAAGGGGACTATGAGTCCCTTCTTCCTCCAAGGGAGGGCTCTTGGACCCCCACAACTAAGCTCTTCTTACAACTTTTAAAATAAAAATGAAAATGGTGAAAGAATTCTTTGCTAATCCACTCAAGGGGTGAGATGGATTGCCCAATGCAATGATGCAAGTATACTCTTGGAAAGGATAGAAGAGTCCTCAAGAGAATAATGGCAGCATAACTTTTCTTTGAATTCCTTGAAAAATTAAGTGTATCCATGGCCTTTTTATAGCATTCCTTTGAGTTATTGTCTAACTAGTTTGTAGTGTGTAAAGAGGCTAATTAGGGCATTTCTAGGTCTTTGACCAGCCACCCAGTCGAATCCAATCCAGATTTGAGTGTCAAATCAACTTGGAAGCTAAACCAGAACTGGGTGGGAGGCTGACCACTCTCATAAATGTGTCATTTCTCAGGTGCGTTGCTTTTTGTGACAACAGTCGCACATCGTGCGCATGTGCGCGATTTCTACATTCCTGTTTTGTGCATGTGCACGCGCACCCAGTGTCTTCATAGCGCCCTTTAATTTTTGCACTAGTTATATAGTTTTGACCATTTGTGAATTCTTTTGTGTTAATTCAGGTCCATGGATGACCTCATAACTGTTTGACGATGATGAATTCTTGTAACCATTTGCGGATGAAATTTCAGTGATAACATCCACTTCACTTTTGGTGACATTATAAAGCTATGTCATTCAGGCACTCTGGTACTTCAGCACTCTGGAGCTTCAGCCTTCGAAGGATTTTATAAGTTCCTCAAACAGTTTTCCCCCGAACGTCGAATTCTCGAACTTCTCAACCTCCTGGGGTCCATATAGTATAGTTTTCATCAATCAAGGTGGTGACATGTGGTCCTACCATCGAGTGACATGTGTCAGGTCCCAATCAATATCACGGGCCTGTCAAAAGTACAAAAATAAGTGACATGTGGCAAACTTAGGGTAGGTCCACATCACCCTACGTGACGTCATCATGCCACGTCATATCTGACACATCAGGACTTTGACGATTTCTTCTCATAGACACTTTTTCAAAACTGTTGAACTATTGATCAAGTCCATGTCACCACAATGTTCCGTGATTTCGACACTTCGAAAGATCTCTTCTCATCTACACATTTTCAAAATTGTCGACGGTCGAACAATTTCTTCCCATATATTTGGGACTTCGGTGAAACTCTACTCTAGGAAATCTCCAATGGATTTCCCCGAACATGAAACCACCGAACCACTTGGGGAAATCAAACGCTCCACCTTCGACCAAATGATCTACGAATGAGAATCACTCCGAGACTTCGGAGCTTAGGGGCTTCGGGCTACGGGACTTCGAAGGATTTCCCTGTTGAAACACTACACAACCCATGGACTTCCAAAACTATGAATAGGATGATCTACTGACACATTTCCTCAAACACGAATGGTCCATATTAACTCTGGAGTCCGGGACTTCGAATCATTTCCCTGCTGAAACACCACACAACCCCTGGACTAATGAAACTTTGAACATTGGTTAATCTGCGGACATGCGTCCCTAGAAATTGGATGGTCTGGATTGGTTCTAGAATTCGGAACTTCGGAGGATCTCCTATTGAAACACCGCACAACCCCCGGACTACTGAAGCTCTGGATATGATGACTGTGAGGAGTTTGTCCCTTCCCAAACAAATCCAATGGCCCAAATTTATTTTTTGTGGTTCTAAACCCATGATTACCAATGTCTCCTTTCTCTATTAACTTTATCGAACCAATATACCTCTTGATCTTTCCAATATCACCCAGGAGCTCTCTCAGCGCTACTCTAGCACTCTATACATCAAATCCTTGTGGAAATTTTGACTCCAAATTCCACATTCATGGCCCATCCTGGTTCAGTGTTGAATCCATGGGCTCTTATACCAATTTGTAACATCCCCGGGCTGCCATGCCGAGGACACGCTACTTCAAAAAAAACTTCTCTATTCAAGCTCTGATACTGGGCTTCCAAGCCGGGGACATGCTACTTCAAAAGAAACTACTCTATTCAAGATCTAATATTGGGCTGCTAAGATGAGGACATGCTACTTCAAAAGAAAATTCTCTTTTCAAGCTTTGATACCAATTTGTAACGTCCCCGAGCTACCAAGTCGGGAACACGCTACTTCAAAAGAAACTGCTTAGTTCAATCTCTAATACTAGGTTGCCAATCCAGGGGCACACTACTTCAAAATAAACTTCTTTGTTCAAGCTATGGTACCAATTTGTAACACCCTGAGCCTTCTGCTGGGAAATTTCATTTTTAATAAAGAAAAAACAAAATTTCTCACATTGTTCTGATAATCAAACTGTCCATACCTGGGCATAGACATGTTGGGATATGGAAGACAAATATCTTTCCGTAAAATCATACATATAAACTTAAATATCTAATATGCATTCTATTAATACACAAATTAATGCGGAAATCATAGAAATCTGCTACAACAGCTTACTCAAGTAATATTATAAATATCATGGCATGTACAGAATACACAACACAAAAATTAGCATAGATATGGTACTTATATTTTTATGAAAGTCACCAACTGCATGTAGACCTTACAAAAACCTCCAAGCCTTAGACCACACTGCTCTAAGCTATCAGTAGTGGGTCACCCCCGAGCTCGGACTAAACTCCACCTAGGGTAAAGGGAATCCTATGCTAGGCTGAGACTACAGAAAGTTGCACAATGCAACATGAAGGATTCCCTCCCAGGAGCCTACTTATGCCCACCACTCACAGAAACTCATTCCCCACATTCATGTCCCACCCCGAGAATATATTCCTTCATTGTTCCATAGTCCATTGACTGCTCCACTTCCATTCTAGGGCTTCTACAACAGGTCGGATCAGGAATTCTCAGAGCTCTGTAGTTGTTTTTTTGTTTTTGTTTTTTCACTGGGGGAATTGGCAACTTGTAGTTCTCCTACTTGCATGACACATGGTAGATACCTATCCACTACCACTATAACGCCGAATGTTCCACACATCCCACAAGCATGGAGCACAAGTAAATGGGGGTGAGAATTGAACTTGATACGTCCTTACATATTTGCTTCCATTTACACGACACTTGCCAATTGGTCTACACCTCTGTGGGCTTATCTGTAAGATCTCTCTAGTTGTTGTTGGACTCCCTCTAGGAGAAATAATTTCCCCAACTATCTCTCTCACCTGGAGAGAAATTCTCACGGGCTTGACAACTTTCTTATTCAATCCACGGGCCTCACAACCTGGCTCTTAAAAACAACAAGCCTGACAACCTGCTTCTTCAGTCCAGCTTCTAAGTCAAAAAGGTAACCACAGTAGAAAATCGGGTATGAGCTCTGGTAATGACAGCAAGCCACACCAGTCCAAATAAAAATGTGGGTAGCAACAAAAAAATGGCTAGGGCATGATATGGCTCAGGGACATTGCAATCATGATGTTCCTCACAGGAAAACTGGTTAGCTTCATGGGTTTGCAAGTTTTATAGTTTGCAGAGGTCAATGATGGAGGAAATGGTTGGTTGTGTGAATTCTCAGTCTGAGTACGAGCGTGAGTGGGGATCACAGAAAGAATGGCAAGCAAACCCCCACAACGATGGCTTTTCCCCCATAAAATTGCATCTGCCCAGGTTGACACATGGCTCTCTTGGGATCTTGTTCCTCTCCACTTGGAGTTCATTCCTCTCTCGAAAGGAACTTAGGATAATAGGGGTTATTTCCCAAACCATAGTATTTTAGGAAAATACATTATAATATTCCCTTGGGGTTAAGCCCTCAAGGTTGGCCCTTTTTCCTAGCCTCTTAGCCCCATCCCTTTCCCTACTTAGTGGAGCTTAGTCCCCCATAACTCTTTCTTCTTGGTCGGTCTACACGCATAGATGTAATTATATTAATGACGTGAGTATTTTTCATATACAAAATCAAGCTCATTGGCCTTATCATATATGCACTCCGGCCTAATAAATGCATAAACCTTCTAGCTTATAAAGACTTGGATCACCAGCCTATAAACATAATTACAATTCAGTAGGGGCTCATCCTTGGGGTATTACATTCCCAGTGGTTAAATCTCACTCCTTATCTTGTTCTAAAGTAAATAAGTGAGGCCCATGGCAGATCCATGACTAAGATCTCATCTTACCTCTTTTTCGATCAATGATTGTCAATTGAACCTGATATTATTTCGTCACTGACCCATCTTCCTAGCCTCACTATGGACTCATGTCCACCCACTATTGATGAATGGTTGGGATCTATCGTCATGTAGATATGATAGTTACATTTTTAAGGAAAATACCTATAGACTTCCAGCCCCTTCAGGCCCACTATCATCCCATCATCCATTCCACCATTAATATGTGTCACATTTTGAGGAACGTTGGCTATCATGATGGAACCTTTTTCATATTGACACCATCTCTTCATTTTTCCCTCGCTTAAGAGAGACCCACAACAATCTATGATCGCAATTAAATTTCCCTTGGATACAGATCGACGATCCTCATTATTTCTCGGGTCTTCATCTATGTCAACACTCCCTCATCATCATCGAAGCTCCTCACTCTAACTATTAGTCGCTTGATCGGCTCAACCCTCAAACGAATGGCCACAATCAACCTATCTCTCTAATCGACGACTGTCGATAGTTCTAGGAATTTTTCATCATCAAGTTCTCTCATTCTCCCAACTCCACAACTAGAGTCACTCTATGATATCCCAATAAACATAAGGCTAAGATTCATTTTCCACGTTGGAATAGAGGGCTACGATCTTCCCCAACTCAAGACATGGTTTTCTTCTGGACAACAATATAAAATTGGGACTTAGCCAAATTCATGGGTTCGTTAAGGGTTTTACCAAGTCTTCAAGAGATCTGGAATTACTCTAAAACCATGGAGTTTTCCTAACTTCATCAAAGGTGAAGTTAATGCATATCTTGCAATATTTCCACTTAATACAAGTAGTCTTCCCCAGTTCTCAGGGTTCTTCAACCTGCACCAAGACATTCTCTCCACCCAAGCACTCCTGGGCCTGTTGCAGAGTGAATATTTTGTCCATGTCTTGCAATATTTCCTCCAAGATGCAAGATCATTAGGATAATAGAACATCCCAACTTGAATTAAATTCATGGGTTAACAAGTTTAAACATTAAAAGAAAACAAACACATTCCATTTTACTCAGGAATTCAACTCATTATTTACATGCATTCATATTTTCCCACTAAACCAGGAACCACACATTCACATCATTATCTTACATCAAACAAGCCAAATTGAGTATTAACTAAGATAGGAAACCTTTATTCCCAACCTTATGCCATATTTTAGAGAGCCTTCCTATAGTACGCCATCCCCGTACTAAGCCATGATATCACCGGAGAAACATTTAGGTGACTTTTAAGTTTTAAGATGATATGAGAAGGTTATTCTCCTTCCTCCACTGACAACATCAAAAGTTACCCCCTTCCCACTGATATCAGGGCCTCCACAGGTTTATCAGGTACCTCTCCAACTGGATTTCCCCTACACAAGGGATCCCCTACTCTGATATACAGTCCCTCGGTGACCTCCCCTTACCAGTTTCAATTTATGTCCAGTAAGTACCAAGTTGCATCCCCTTATCACTCTAGTATGGATCTGGGTCTTCTCTGTTTTAGGGTGAACATTATTAAATTGGATGAGATTCCTATTTTCTTCAAGGAAATCTCTCCACTTTCTTATTCTCCTCAATCTAAGCCAACAAAATTCTTTGTTCATTGTTCCCTTATCATATGAGCTCATTGCTCCCTTACTCTTCCTTAGAGTATTCTCCTCTATGCATTGTGTGCTCTCCTTCTACTGCTCATTGTGCCTCTTCCATATTTCCTTGGGTGATGTTTTTCCACCTTTGGTCTCTTCCTCCTCTAATCCTTGGGATTCTCATGGTTTCTCTTAGACGCGACCTATTGTCTGAAGTCAAAATCCATGAAGGGAAAATATGTGGGTGTCATGTTTGTCAGTTCATTGAGTTGACCCTTTTCCTTCTACAAGAGACAAAAAATGTCAATAGTTATTTATTGCTTCAACCATAGTTATGAATTCCATAAGTGGCCATGTGGCTCCATATCGATCAGGGTATAATGGTAGATGTGAATTTATGTTTACAAGTATAAGATATCTTGTTAAGAAACCATCCTATTTTCTTCAACAAAACATCTCAACCCCACCTCACATGTCCACTTCATTAAATCCACGTGTGATATCATGGCCAATACTCTCAAGGATTTTCCCTCTCATTCAGTTGTCGGGTGTCTTTCATTAATAAAAACATGATTATAATATTCATAAACATGATCGTATGAATTCTTACACATAATTACATTGAATGGGGAAAACAAGGTGTTACATTCCCCTCCCCCTTAAGGAAACATCATCCTAGGTATTTAAAACAACATGTATATACAATTTTACAAGAAACAAAAATGGGTATTTCATTATTATGGAATCTTCCATTTCCTATGTAGTTGCATCTGCTCCAAAGTGCTTCCATTGCACCTTGACCTGCATGATGGCTCAGTTCCAGAGAATTGTTTCTTTCCTATCCAGGATGCATTGTGGTTCAGGCTGGAACTTTCCCTATGGTTCCACCTATATCATAGTCCAATCAATAACATGACTAGGATCATGAAAATTTCTTTAATAAACAGACATGGAATACATTGTGAGCTCTAACAGTAGGTGGTAGTGCAATTCTGTATGCTATTGGTCCCACTCTTTCCAGGACTTCAAATGGACCACAATAGTAGGGTGTCAACTTAGCACATGTCCCCATTCTTAAGGAAATTATGTTGGGCTTTACTCGAAGATACACATGATCTCCCACCTAGATCTCTTTATGGGTTCTCTTGCTGTATTCGTAGTTCTTTTGTCTATCTTGGGATACTTTTAGATTCTACCTTATCTTACTCATTTCCTATTCCATTTCCTTCAACAATTTTGGCCCAAGTGTGATCATATCCACTAGACTATCCCAACACTCTACACTTTCTTCCATAAAAAACCTCAAATGGGATCATATTCAATGATTCATGATAGCCATTGTTATAGGAAAACTCTACCAGGGGTAGATATTCTTCTCATTGCTTGGGTTAATGCATAACATGCATACTCATCATGTCTCTAACACTCTTTTCACTCTTTCGGTCTAAACATATGTTTGAGGATGGTAGGTTGTGCTAAACTCCAATTTTGTTCGCAAGCCTACAAACAAAATTTTCCATAAACGTGAGGTGAAATTAGAATCTTGGTTTGATACTATGGTCTTGGGTAGACCATGCAATCTAAAAATTTCCTTGGGTCTTGGGTTTATACTAAGTGTATAGCTTGTAAACTTTGGATAAGAACATATTCCACTCTATTCTCCTTCCCCTTAATATGTTTGATTTCAAAATCAAACACACTAATCAACGCCATCCACCTAGTTTGTCTAGCATTCAACCTTGGCTAGTTGAACAAAACATTTAGTCCATGGTGGTCCATCATCAATACAAACCTTCATCCCAACAAGTAGTCCCTCCACATATTCAATGCATGCACAATCATTGCAAGATCCAGGTCATGAGTGACATACTTCTGCTCATGCTCATTCAATTTTCATGATTCATAAAAAATCACTTGTCCTACCTGCATGAGCACTCCACCAAGTCCTTCTTTGCAAGGATCAGTGCAAACCAAGAAGTATTTTTTAGGATCTGTAATATTCAAAATAGGGGAATTGGTCAAGATATACTTCATCTACTAAAATATATCCTCACATTATCCGAAGATGTTCTTCATGCTCTTCTTTAGTCTTGGAATGGACATAACTATATTCTACGAATACTAATACAATTTTTTTCTAAATAATTGATGAGCACACTATTCATTAAGCACATGAAAGTGGTTGGTGTGTTTGTAAGCCCAAATGGAACCACTACAAACTCATAGTTCCCACACCTTGTTCTAAAGGATATCGTGTGGATGTGCTCATCCTTAATTATGACTTGGTGGTATATAGAACTTAGGTCAATCTTTGAAAAAATTACAGCTCCTCTCAGTTGATCAAAGAGATCATGAATCATGGGTAATGGATAATTGTTCTTCATGGTCATATCTTTCAACTTCCTTTAGTCAATACACAATATCAAGGTCCCATCCTTCTTCTTTACCAACAAGTTCGGTGCTCCCCATGGGGACACACTCAGCCTGATGTAACCTTTATCCAACATCTCCTTCAAATGTACTTTTAGATCCACCAATTCGAGTGTGCTCATATAATAGGGTACTTTTGATGTTGGCACTGGTCCAGGTACAATATTTATTGAAAAATAAAGATCTCCCTTTGGAGGTAGTCCAGGTACTTCTTTTGTAAACACATCCTTAAATTCCCACAGCATTGGATGATCTTTAGCCTTCATCTCATTACCTTCTACTGAGTTAATCACTTGTATAGAATACAAGGGACACTCTTTACGACTGAACTTCTTAAGTTGTAATGTTGATATTTTCCAAACTGAAACTGGCTTCTGAATGCCTTGCAAAACTTTTTCATTGCCTTATTCATCTTCGCATTCCAAAGTCTTCTCATAACAATGCAATTTTTCCTTGTGGGAAGCTAACCAATCCATGCCTAGTAACACGTCATACGATCCTAGGGGTAGGATATTCAAGGTGGATTGTGCACATAGTCCACTTATCTCAAATGGAAAATCCTCTATGACTTCAACCACTTTTCTCTTAGTTATTGTGGCTAAATGGACTAACCATGTCATTGCATGTTTCTTCCTCTGTAAGGAACATGTTTCAACAAATTGTGGTGAGACATAACTAAGGTTAGATCTAGGGTCAATCAAAATATAAATAGGTTGTTTTTCAATTATACCTTCCAACTCCACTACTGAATCCTAGTGGTCTCCTTTTCTATTCTCCACGGCTGCATATATCCTTGGAATAGTTCTGGCCACATCATTAAATGTCGTTGCTTCCTGCACATGATTGAATTTATTGTTGTCATGTTTCCTATGAGGACAATCCCTCAACAGGTGTGGTTATCCACATCCCCAACATTGCAAAGGTCCTTTATTAGGCTCCTATTCTCTCTCTCTTGTCTTATCTGCTAGCCTATTTCCACTCTGAGATGGAAAATTCTACTAATACACACTTCTGCTTGGTTGACCCAATTGTCCACCCTTTTTTGGATTCTTATATGGGAATAATATGAATCCCTTTTTCTGAGACTCACTCTTATCTCTTCTCTTACATTCCTTAGAAGGCTCCTTATTATGCTTGGATTGGTAATAACAACACTTCTCCTTCCTTACAATGTCCTCCAATGTCCTTGGATTATTAAATTCAATTATGTCCTAATAGGGTTGTGGCAATCCACTAAGAAAATGTTTCACCCTTTCTTTCTCATACTTGAGGTGAGGAACATACTTCAACAATTCCATAAATATTTTGGCATAGTAGTACTATATTAGGGTGACAATATCTATAGTAGCAATGCATTCATATTTTCTTTCTCATCCTGGGCTCTCAAGAGCCTCTCATTATCTACCTTCAGGCTTCTAACCATGGCGATCGAATCTAGAGGGGTTTATCTATCCCTCCAAACACTAGATTCCTCATCTATGAAGTGTGATGTGTCTTACATGTTGCATTGCACCATTCAATTCCATTGTCCTTCTTGTTTAGTACTTCCTACATGATGAAACAATGAAACATTGTTAGTCATTACATCTATCAACATCATATCATGCATTTTTGGCATAATAAAATCCTTCTTAGATAATTTTAAGTAGTCTTGTAAACCCATTCAAGAATAGAGTTTGAACTCTTCTATTATACCACTTTATAACACACTCGGTCCCCTAATCCTCACTTAGGATGATGGGGTGTCAAAATTCCTCCTTCTCTAAAAGAAATCATCTCTCTCAACAAAACTCGTGGATGGATTCAACTTGCCAAGAGAATTTCAATGACTCCAACCATGCTAAAAAACTGATCTCTAGATCAAAAGTTACAGCCTCCCGAAGTTTTCAAGATTTCATTAAATCAATCCACCTCATTTCCATGTGGTACCCATGTGGCTCCTTGTCACTCATGCCATCCAACATTGCACTAGTCTTGCACCTACCACCTGGTCCATCCACACTCCAGGTTAATGGCTTCGATCACTTGGGGCTCTTCCTTCATCATCATCGAGGATCCCCTCCTTTGGATTTGTGAGTCACCCCAACCATTAAGTTTATATGACAATTCCAATGGACCCAATTCCTATATCCTACAACTCTCAAGACTTGACACTCTACAACTCTGATATTGTTTGTGCCTCTAACCTGATCGGCGATTAATGCTCACTCCTTATCCTCTTCTAAAGTGAAAAAGTGAGGCCCATGACAGATCCATGTTTAAGATATCATCTCTCCTCTTCGTCGATCAATGACTACCAATTGATCTCAATATTCTTTCATAGTTGTCCCATCTTCCTAGCCTCACTCCGAACTCTTGTCTGCACACTTCAGACAAATGGTTGGGATCTATCATCATGTAGATATGATGGTTAATGTTTTAAGGAAAATACCTAAGGACTTCCATCCCCTTTGGGAACACTATCGTCTCGTTGACCATTCTAGTATTAACATGCATCACCTTTCAAGGAACGTTGGATACCATGTTGTCACCTTTGTCATCTTAACGTCATCTCTCCTTTTTTGGATTGCTTAAGCGAGACCCACGACAATCTACAGTCGAGGCTAAATTTCACTTGGATACTAATCGATGGTCCTCATTCTTTCCCAACTCTCCATCTATGTCATCACAACCTCATCATTGTTGGGGATCACCACTCTAACTCTTAGTTTCTTGATCAGGTCAACCCTCTGATGAATGATCCTTATAATCCTATCACTCTGATTGAAATCTATCGATAGTTTTGGGACTTCATTGTCATCGGGTTCTCTCATTCTCCTAACTCCATGACTAGAGTCGTCCGACGATATCCCCACCAACATAAGAATGAGATTCATTTTCCACATTGAAATCAACGAATACGATCTTCCCCAACTCAGCACATGGTTTTCTTCTCGAAAACGGTGTGAAATTGGGAATTATCCAAATTCAAGGGTTCAGTAAGGGTTTTACCATGTCTTCAAGAGATTTGTAATTACTCTAAAACTACGGAGGCTTCCTAACTTCATTGAAGGTGACTACGGAGGCTTCCTAACTTCATATATTGCAATATTTCCACTAAACACAAGTGTTCTTCCCCAGTTCTTAGCGTTCGTCAACCCACACCAGGACCTTCTCTCCACTCAGGCACTCCTAGGCTTGTCCGAGAGTGAAGATTTTATCCATGTATTGCAATATTTCCTCCAAGCTGCAAGCTCCCCAAAATC
The DNA here is from genome assembly GCA_010110895.2 of Picea sitchensis. Taxonomy (NCBI): domain Eukaryota; kingdom Viridiplantae; phylum Streptophyta; class Pinopsida; order Pinales; family Pinaceae; genus Picea; species Picea sitchensis. Next base: position 185,161 of record SNQJ01S0003040.1, read on the forward strand.
ACATATTTTCCTAACTTGACTTAACTTCATGGTTTAACAAGTTTAAACAATGAAGAAAAACAAACACATTCCATTTTACATAGGAATTCAACTCATTATTTACATGCATTCATATTTTCCCATTAAACCAGGAACCACACATTTAAATCATTATCTTACATCAAACAAGCCAAATAAAGTACTTATCTGTTTGGAAAAATATCAACAACCAATCTATTGAGAGAAGATATATTTCCTCCCAACCTTAGGCCATACTATAGATTGCCTTCCTATAGTACAACACGCCCATTCCAAGCCATGATATCACAAGGGAATGATTCAGCTAACTTCTAAGTTTTAGGATGACCCAAGAAGGTTACTATCATTCCTCCACTGACAACAACATAAGTTTCCCCCTTCCCACTTAGCTCAGGTCCTCCACAAGTTTATCAGGTACCTCTCCAACTAGATTTCCTCTGAAAAATGGATACCCTTCCCTTATATACAATCCGTCTGCCACCTCCCCTTACCAATGTCAATTTTTTTCCAGTAAGTACCAAGTTGCGTCCCTTCATCACTCCAGTTTGGATCTGGGTCTTCTCTTTTTTGGCATGATCATCATTAAATTGGATGAGATTTCTATTTTCTTCTTGAAAATATCTCCACTTTATTCTTATTTTCAATCTACGCCAATTAACATCTCTATTTGCTTCACCCTTATCCTATGAGATGATTGTTCCCTTACTCTTCCTGAGAGTATTCTCCTCTATGCATTGTGTGCTCTCCTTCGATTGCTCATTGTGTCTCTTCCATATGTCCTTAGGTGATTTTTTTACACCTTTGGTCTCTTCCTCCTCCAATCCTTTGGATTCCCATGGATTCTATCAAATCCGACCTCCTTTCTGAAGTCGAAATCCCTGAAGGGGAAAATTCGTGGGTGTCATATTCGTCAGTTCATTCAATTAAACCTTTTCCTTCTGAAAGAGACCAAAAATGTCAGTAGTTATTAATTGCTTCAACCATCGATCTAACTTCCATAACTGGACATGTGTCCCCATACTGATCTGGGTACATTGGTAGGTGTACGTTTATGTATACAAGTATAAGCTAGCTTGATAAGAAAACTTCCTATTTTCTTCACTAAAACATCTCAGCCCCACCTCCCTAATCCACTTCATTAATTCCACATGTGATATCATGGATAGTACTCTCAAGGCTTTTCCCTCTCATCCAGTTGTCTAGTGTCTTTCATTAATCAAAACATGATTACAAGCTTCATAAACATAATCATATGAAGTCTTAAGAATAATTACAGTTATGGGGGAAAGCAGGGTGTTATAATCATGTTTAATTACCTTACAATAATAGATTAAACATGTGAATTATATCTTTATAGATTAAATGAGTTTCATTAGAATAAATATGTTAACAAAAATTAATTCGAGACTTCGCCATGCTTTCCCAAAAAATGATAACATTCCTTTTGGTGGGAGGTCAGTTATATTGGTTGTTGATTTAGGAAAATTTCCACTTTTTATGGCTAAACATGTATGTGCATATGAAGGTCTTGTAAAATAATTATGGAACTCATTCAAAACAGTTGTGAACCTTGATATTTTTTTTCGACAAGTGGACAAATAAGATTAATCTTAGACATATACATATACATAATGTTGATCATATCCAAATTTTGTGTGAATTCCCATGACTGAAACCATCCTAGATCCATATTAACTTCATATCTGTCAATAACTGAGAGGGATCAAATCTCTCATGGTGCAACCTTTCCTCAAGTTTTTCACTCTAAAATAGGTTTTCACCTCGAGATATTTTATCCCTCTCAGCACTTGATAGATCTGGGGTTAATATGGATCTATGTCGGTTTCATTCGTGAGCGGTCACACAAAATTTGTGGAATGTATAAGATTAATATAATCATTTTAAATTTAATCACTTTCCTCAATTGGTTGAAAGTATAAAGAGTATTATAGAGAATGATCAATGTCAATCTATCTTCTTCATGTTTATTATAGTGGCACAATTTGTGAATGATCAACATATATCTGTATGTCTAAGATTAATCTGGTCATTTGAAATTTACTCACTTTCCTCATTTGGTTGAAAGTATAGAGAGTATTATCGAGAATGATCAATGTTAATTGATGCAGGAGCATCACCAACTCAGCAAGCGTGGAGCCAACGCATGTGTTTTTTTTTACACATGACATATAAGCTTGATAACTCTTTTTGAATTTTCAATTAAGATGAAGCGCCATATCCTTCAATGAAACATTTATCAAGGAGCGCCTGTTGTATTGTAGCAGACCTCAAGCCTTATGCTCTTGTCTAAATTAGATAGGAGGCATTTAATCTAGTTAATGCAGGTAGATAGAGGTTTTAAGTCTAGATTAGATAGTTTAGAGTTCGAGAGGGAAAACGGATATAGACACCCTCCTTTGTACATTATTCAGGATTCAGATTATTCAGGAGCAAGAAGAGAGGGCAAGCAGAGAATTTGTGAAGAACACCCATGTACAGATGTTTTTGAATTAATAGAAGAGAGTCTTTGATTCAATTTCATGGCAGGTGTTGTTTCTCTGTGTATGTTGTTTATGTGCTCATGAATGTTTGTTTATGTTATGCATTTGCTTTGAATATGATGTGCATGAGGATTTCAGGGTTTTTAACTGAAGTCTGAGAGAGAGAGGAGAGAATAAGTTTCAATTGTTTCTCTGTCTGAGCCAGGAGATTCCTGCATAGAGTGCAGTTGAATTCATCTGCGTAGAGTGCGTTGATGAGGCTCGACAATTAAACCCTTATTCTCATTCACCTAGAAGTTGGTTTAGGTTGGTAGAGTCGTGCAGGGAAGGTGCAGGCTGAACTTGAAGTCTCAGTGGCTAGTCTGAGTAAAGGAATGCATAGACTACTGTTGTCAGAAGTACACAGAGTCTGAGAGACTCAACACTTTGAGAGTTATTGAAGGTCGAGCACGAGAAGTGTGCACAAAGTCTCTGAGAGAGTCAAAGTAAATAATCTCAAGAGGGATAGAACCTTTGGAATATCATTGAAAGGAAACGTAGAAATTTCTGGCCGAGGAAGGTTCGAGCAGGAGCTGCAAGTGTAGATGTCAGAAAACAAGTGCTGAGAAGGAATACCTAGTCGTTCCCAGGAGATCCTCGAGAGGGAGAAATCGACGGTTAGGATTCACCGAGGGAACTAGCGAAATCCTGTCAGCCATCAGATCGTGTGGAGTTGCACAGGGTTTAAGCCCCAGTGAGCAAAGGAGGAGTCATCAGAAATTTGCTCATCGGGATATCGGGGTTTCCGTGGTCCTGAAATTCGGGCAGAACGAAATCGCAACCCGCGATTTCCTGGAAGGATCTTAGTCGTTGATCTCAAGTGGACACGTGTCAAACATCAGGAGCGTCGGGGTTCCATCCATCGAGATATCGGGGTTTCCGAGGACGTAGAAATCTCGCATATTGAAATCACGATCCGCGATTTCCCGACGAGCGCTTTGAACCATTCATCGTCGAGGACACGTGGCAGGAGATCTGAGGGAGTCGGTGTTTGGAGGCATCGGGGTTTCCGGAGTGGAGAAACGCTTGCAGATTGAAATCGCGATTGGCGATTTCCCGACGAGGTCTGAACCGTTTATCAAAGGGACACGTGGCGAGAGATCCCGAGGAATCGGGGTTCGACATTTCAGGATTTTCGTTGTTGAAAGAATCGTTGCAGGAGGAGTTCCGAAACTCCGAAACTCGATAGCCATACGATTACGTATTGAGTGGAGGACAGGTGTCAGAATATTGAACCTTGCCTTAAGGTGATGACAGGTGGCATCGGGGATTTGGGGAGGCAGTGAAACACCACATCACATATGCCGAATTCCCGATAGGGAAACCCCCGATAGGAACAAGGAAGCGTTGGCATTGAGACCCATCGGGTTTCGGGGTTTTGAAATACCCATTTATCATGAGTGCAGGACTCGCGATCCCGCGAGGTCCGATTTCCCGATATAACACAGGGGAGTCATAAGGATAGCTCTGTCGGTAGAGGAAAGTCCCGATAGGGGGATTTGGAGAGTGTTTCAGCTCTTCGGGCCAAAGGGAAAAGAAGGTCCTGGTAGTTGCAGACGTGCCCTGGGTGGTGCGTTGACATCAAGTGGTATCAGAGCGAGAAAATCTCTTTGTTTTCTGTAGCAGAGAAGAAAGGAGAATTTGCCATGCCGTCAAGGAGAATATATAGACAATCACCTGATCCATAGGGGGAAAGGGAATCATCCAGAGAAAGAGGTAGGCCAGGGCAGAATTTGGAAATAGAAAGACAACTGCAAGAATTACGCTCTATGATTGTGGATATAGGAATTAAGCAGAGGTGCAAAGCTGATGCAGGAGATACTAGTGAATCTGAGGATGAAGGTGAAGCTGGACAGGGAGCAGGAGAAATCCCAGCGGAAGATGCAGCAAATGAGCGATTAATGAAAGCCATCGCCCGGATGAGTTCAAAGACAAAAATGGACATTCCGACTTATGAAG
>SNQJ01S0003040.1:189687-213528 GCA_010110895.2 Picea sitchensis
TTATTCAGGATTCAGATTATTCAGGAGCAAGAAGAGAGGGCAAGCAGAGAATTTGTGAAGAACACCCATGTACAGATGTTTTTGAATTAATAGAAGAGAGTCTTTGATTCAATTTCATGGCAGGTGTTGTTTATCTGTGTATGTTGTTTATGTGCTCATGAATGTTTGTTTCTGTTATGCATTTTCTTTGAATATGTTGTGCATGAGGATTTCAGGGTTTTTAACTGAAGTTTGAGAGAGAGAGGAGAGAATAAGTTTCAATTGTTTCTCTGTCTGAGCCAGGAGATTCCTGCATAGCGTGTAGTTGAATTCATCCGCGTAGAGTGCGTTGATGAGGCTTGACAATTAAACCCTTATTTTCATTCACCTAGAAGTTGGTTTAGGTTGGTAGAGTCGTGCAGGGAAGGTGCAGGCTGAACTTGAAGTCTCAGTGGCTAGTCTGAGCAAAGGAATGCATAGACTACTGTTGTCAGAAGTACACAGAGTCTGAGAGACTCAACACTTTGAGAGTTGTTGAAGGTCGAGCACAAGAAGTGTGCACAAAGTCTCTGAGAGAGTCAGAGTGAATAAGCTCAAGAGGGATAGAACCTTTGGAATATCACTGAAAGGGAACGTAGAAAGTTCGGGCCGAGGAAGGTTCGAGCAGGAGCTGTAAGTGCAGATGTCAGAAAACAAGTGCTGAGAAGGAATACTTAGTCGTTCCCAGGAGATCCTCGAGAGGGAGAAATCGACGGTTAGGATTCACCGAGGGAACTAGCGAAATCCCGTCAGTCGTCATATCGTGTGGAGTTGCGCAAGGTTTAAGCCCCAGCGAGCAGAGGAGGAGTCATCAAGAATTTGCTCATCGGGATATCGGGGTTTCCGTGGTCCTGAAACTCGGGCAGAACGAAATCGTGAACCGCGATTTCCTGGAAGCATCTCAGTCGTTGATATCAAGTGGACACATGTCAAACATCAGGAGCGTCGGGGTTCCGTCCATCGGGATATCGAGGTTTCCGAGGACGTAGAAATATCGCATATTGAAATCGTGATCCGCGATTTCCCAACGAGCGCTTTGAACCATTCATCGTCGAGGACACGTGGCAGGAGATCTGAGCGAGTCGGTGTTTGGAGGCATCGGGGTTTCTGGAGTGGAGAAACGTTGCAGATTGAAATTGCGATTGGCGATTTCTCGACGAGGTTTGAACCGTTGATCGGAGGGACACGTGGCGAGAGATCCCGAGGAATTGGGGTTCGGCATTTCGGGATTTTCGTTGTTGAAAGAATCACTGTAGGAGGAGTTCCGAAACTCTGAAACGCGATAGCCATACTATTGCATATTGAGTGGAGGACAGGTGTCAGAAGATTGAACCTTGCCTTAAGGTGACGACAGGTGGCATCGGGGATTTGGGGAGGCAGTGAAACACCACATCACATATGTCGAATTCCCGATAGGGAAACCCCCGACAAGAACAAGGAAGCGTTGGCATTGAGACACATTGGGTTTCGGGGTTTTGAAATACCCATTTATCACGAGTGCAGGACTCGTGATCTCGTGAGGTCCGATTTCCCGATATAACACAGGGGAGTCATAAGGATAGCTCTGTGGGTAGAGGAAAGTCCCGATAGGGGGATTTGGAGAGTGTTTCAGCTCTTCAGGCCAAAGGGAAAAGAAGGTCCTGGTAGTTGCAGACGTTCCCTGGGTGGTGCGTTGACATCATTAATCTATTTTCTTCATATCACTACAAGGAGAACACCTTCTAGCGAAGGTTTTTGAGGATTTTTTTAGTGTTACAAAATTTGGCAAAATTTTCAAAAAAACCTCCGCTACAACCTCCTCTATTGACTGCGGAGGCTTTAGTTAATGTTCCATATAAATAAAAAAACTTTGGGAGGGCATATATTGTAGCGAAGGTTTGTTTTTTGGTGTTGTTCTTGTCAAAATGCATTGGTGCAGTATTGAAAAACCCACACGGGTGCGTTAATATAATACAAACTCCTCGATGCATTAATATAATAAAAATTCCTTGGTGCATTTATAACTATTGCAAATCGATTTCTCCTTTTTTTTCATATGCAAAGAACCAATGCTATTATAATTTCTACGCATCGGTTCCTCCTTGTTTGCGTATGAAGTACTAGTGTGTTTTAGGTTTTGTACACCCCAATGCGTTTAATTTATAGTGAGCACTAGTTTGATCAAGTTATCCTGAAACCTGATGCATTTAATTATAGTGTATTCCCTAGTGCATGTAATATAGTGTGTTCCTCGGTGCTTGTATAACTAGTATGTATCAGTGTCGTTTTTACCATGTGCATTGAAGGGTAGTGAAATTTCGAATATTCGAGGTGAGATGGTGGCACCATTATTTTTATTAAGTGTCGATGCGTATATTATAGTAAATGCATCGGTGTGTAAAAAATACTTATATCTCTGGTGAGTATAATAAAATTAACGCACTCTCATGTACATTATTTTTAGTGCCATGGTGTATATTTTAAACATGAACACCATACAATTTTCAAACAATAAATATTATTGCATGTTATATCATTTACGAAACAATGCACTTTATCAATACTTCATACCAGTGCATTATTATAATTTATGTGCATCAGTGTGTATGAATCCTCAAAACGCACCACTTTCTATATTATGGCATGCACTTTCTAGTGAGTTCAAAAGAATACAATGCACTGATATGTATATATTGTAATTAAATTTTTTTTACAAATTTTCAATTAATCATTTCAAAATCAAATATTTTTTTATAATAATATTGTTTCATAATTTTTTTATTCCATTTTGATATTATGATTTCATTAATGTGTTATCCAATGAATTACACCTTTGTTATTTTTAACAATGTAAATTATCCACATATTAATTATTCAAGAACGCAACATTTTATAGCATTCGACAATGAAATGAAATAAGAAACCCATTTTATTATATATGAATAAGAGATCCATTGTCATACAAAAATGGACAATCTTGAAACCAATATGTAATCGTTACACTTATTGGTAACATGTCCTCATGCAATTGGGACAATACATCCAGTACATTAAATAAAAGCACTGATTTTCAAAGACAAATATTCCAAAACATACAACTTTTAGTAACGATCAATTATATTAATTTCCATTCATTAGTTGAATTGTTGTCATCACTCAAGCTATGTGCATCCCTCATTTCTTCATCATTCACAGGAGATATTGTACTTTTTTTTTAACATAATGTTTTCTTGATCGGTTTGTTTTTTATGTTCCGCCCCTTCATCTTCCATCTACAAACATAGAAATAAATTGTAATAAGCATATATACATTTATATATATGGTATAATATACATGATTGTGTAAATAAAAAAACATACCTTAGCACCAAGTATTTCATAAAAAAATACACATTATTTTGAAGACATGCTTCATGCATTCTCTCAAAATCTCATCTATTGGTTGCATTCCATACTTTATTTCCTACATGTTTAATGCAACCTAACAAAGCATGGTCGATATAATTAATATAAAGCTTTTATGATTTTTCATTAATTATAAAACAAGGGAAGTTAAACAACATAACTACTTACAATTTGTTCAATTAAATTTTCATACTTCGACATATACTCACAACCTATACTTAACCTAATGTTTATCAATTCATGGGTTGGATCATCTTTCTATGTTAGCACCTACTAGAAGACATCCATGGACAAGTGTAAACTAATTATTTAAATACAAAGATCACAACAAACATGAATCTTAAGAAAGGTTGAAAACATATATATTCACAAAGTTTGTGATCAACCCTTTTATTCCCCGTTGTCCTATCTTATGTGTTGAATGGATTCTATTTTTTTTCCGCAACAAAACAATTGAAAATTAGTATTCCACATGATAACTAAATTAGATGTACAAAAAAGAATAAATAAATGATTACATACCTCTAATGCACATTGTAGTTGGGATGGCTCCTCTTGCGACACAGTTATGTTCATTTCTTTTACCATCTTCTTCTACATTTTTTTGGACATCCCTACTAACATGTCTTGGTTTTCCCCTTGTTTGTCCCTTGGAATTTTCAAAATATCTCTAGAAAAAAAAACTAGGAATCATCATATATAAAAATTACTTAATTTTTTTTAAAATAATATCTCGATGTGTATCGTAACTTAATACGCATTGAGGCATCAACCATATTTAAACGCACCGGTGCATCAACCATGTGTATATGTATTGGTGCAATATAACAATGTCATTGTGAAATTGAAAACATTTTACAAATTATTGTATTCAACTAGTGCTTTATGAATTAAGAAAAGAATGACTTCCTAAGTATTGTTTATTACGCACTATCTACCCATGAACAAATTTAAGACATGGAAGTTTCCATATTTAAAATAGTTATTTTTCCATTTTAAACTAAACAATGTGCTTTGTGAAAAATGTACATCGGTGCTTATCAAGGTAAAAAGTGCACCATAGAATGCGAAAAAAAAAAATTTAATATTAATTCTAATTTAAATTAAGTGGTGTTGTTGAAATACAAATACACACCGGTGCTCTTGCTATCTATAGAGATCATCGCTCACCGCACACCAGTCACCACGAAGGTGTTTAAAAAAACCAACAACAACGAGGATGGTTTGGGATCAATGAAAAGTGGTTTCATTTGCAACATATAGAAACACCCATATGTAAATAGAGCAAACCTTATAAAAGAATTTACTTAAAATCTCCTTGTAGGGGAAATATAGAAAGTAAGAAAAAACAATGAGGAAATTAGGGTTTTAGTCACAGAGGTAAGTATGGAAACCCATTTTTTGTGTCAGTCTGCTAGATATTTTTTAATCAAATAGAAGAATGATTAATATGATTAATGAAATCATGTACTTGAAAATTGTTTTCATTATATTTTAAAAAACCACCTTAAATAAATTTAAAAAAAAAAAAAAAAAATCCACCCACTCCAAAGTCTTTGTTGATAAATATCTATTGTTGCATGAGAATGATTAATATGATTAATAGAATGAAATCATATACCTAAAATTTCTCCTCCGCATATTTCTATGTGATCTACAGTAATCCCCCTCGAATTTGTCTCTTCAAAACAAATCCACCCACTCCAAAGTCTTTGTTGATAAATCTTTGTTGCATGAATCTCCCTTCTAAATTTTGGAAAAGAAATAAAAGAATGAATATGTTTTTCCTTTATAAACACAAACACTAAAAGTCTCACTCATTTTTTCATTGTATATTTCGGTGCATTGATGATAAGCGTGTGTGTTGTTGTTTTTTAAGTTACATTTTCGATGCGTTATACAATGAGTAGCACATCGATGTGGTGTGTATGTACAATGCACTGATTTATTATCGTAATAAATTTCAACGTATTGATAGTAAGAACATGTTATTTTTAAAACTCATTTAAGTTGGTGTGTTATAAAGTTAGAAATGCATCAGTTCACTGTGTAAGTAATAACGCACCGTGAGACATGGTAAAATCATGAATCTGGGTGTCTATTTTCCTTGTTTTTTGAGAAAATAAAATATATTTTCAGAAGTTTTTCAACTTTCGGTAAACATAAGTATTTTTTTATTTATAATTTCACTTTACATTAAACACAAAACTTGTCATGAATTTTGTTAGCTTTCTATTGATCATTTTTTGAAATTTTTTTATGGACACTTGATATGTCATTTTAGTGATTGTTTGACAGTATGTTCCTTAAAATTTAAGGCATTGATAATGAGTTATGCTTGTTGAGACCAATTTACTCATTCTTAAACTTTTGATTATGAAAAATGAAATATGTTGCAACAATCTAAATATACGTTATTAAAGTATGACTATAGTTTCAAAGACAATGGATGAATATTATAATTACTACAATTTTTTTAATTTGACCAATCTGAAAAAGTAGCAAATTTTAAACACATTTAGATTGGCACCATTTATTTTCATTAATTTTTATTTAAAAGCAAAACCTAAAAGTACCCTTTTGAAGAGGAGAGTTAAAGGTTCCATAATATAAAATTTCCATAATTATTTACTGTGTATTATTGCAGATATTGATTTTTCATTTTACTGAATCATTATGTCATCTAAAAATAATATGCAAACATTTTTTTATAAAATTAACTAAACTTACTAAAAAACAATTAAATTGAATACAAATTGTATCAAAAGAAAGTAGATTCAATTATGAAAATGTTGGTACTAGTTCTGAAACTAGACTCACAGTATTTTAAGGCGTCCTCTCCTCTCCAAGTTGGATTAAGTTGTAGTCAACACATACTTTTCTGAAAAGTGCCACAATTACAGGTTTTCGACCGAACTATTAGTTTGGCTGAAAGATAGTATTTTTCAGCTGAAAGTTAGTTTTAATGGAAATTTGTTGTTATATTTAAAATTTGTGTTATATTTTCAACAGTGTCATTAGATTTAACTTTTGGCAGAAAAAATAGTTCGACCAAAAACTATTTCAGCCAAAAAATTCAAGAGTTCGACCGAAAACATTCCATTAGACATTTTCGCGACCCAATTCTCACAAAAGTGTTACCCAGATTCATGATTTTACCCAAATAGTTAAATTTGAAAAATGAAAATGCAAACATACACATTTAAATTTTGTGGAGGTTTTCCTTTATGGAGGCAATAATAAAGTTCATTCTTCGGTGCTTCTCTCAATTAAATGCACCAATGCATCTTTATATGATGAAGTGCACTGTCAAGTTATAAAAGTTATTCGAAATTATTTTTGAAGTTAGATTTTTTTTTTCTTCCCAAGATGATGGTTTTGGCTCAAATGTAGGAAAAAAGGAACTGAAATATCAAATGGCCAATTCTTTAGATTCTAGTTCATTTTGTATCTTTGGAAGTACTTCAAGTTATCTCATGTTGATTGCATCACGTTTAAATTTTATTGATAATTAATTTATCTCATTGAATTTATGTTATGTATGCAGGTGCAGTTGAATAATTGTTCATTGAATTTTGCGGGATCAAGATTCGAGATCGAGTTCAGATGCTTAAGATATTCCCATACTCCCAAAATTTTGCAAGCTCTTACCAGGAAAAGATGTTGCAAGAAGATGTTTGATGAAAATGGATAGTTTTTTTACCCTACCAATCGTAACATGCCATCTTCTAGCAACCAACCTGGGTCAATGGTATTACACCGTGAATTGGATCTCTTTTATGTAAACAAGCCCGTAGGATGTAAGAAATAGATGATTGAGTAATTGTGTTTTTGGATTTTCAATGGAACTAATGTAAATGTATTTCTTAATTCAACATTGTTTTATAAAGTGGTTGGCTTCGTATTTATTATTCGGAAAAAATGTCCATGCTTCTAATAAGTGTTTGGTATAATGTTTGAGCATATTCAATGCATTGTGTTATTAATATTATCAATGTAATGTTCAATATTTTTACAATCAAGATTTCGATGACGAGCAACATGTCCACCATTTACCTTTACACGCCACTACAATGTCAATTCGCGACGAGCTTTCTTCTAAACGAAAACAACTTGGAGAGAAAGCATACCGAGAATGGTTGAAACAACCACCTATTCAATTCCCTCTACATCGTGAGTAACCAATTCAAAACCTTGATAGTAACACTAGTTATTCACATGTTGGGGATGAAGGAAATGATATAGAGGTTGGTATGGGTGATTTATTGTGGGATACCCAAGCATGGAGCGAATGTTGTTAGATGCATTCCAGCAAAATGAACTAGGGGATGACACTGACATCATAGATACCTTCTTCAAAATCTTGAAATTTTCTTCCACTGTCCCTCCATTTGGTCAAGTATAGGGGTTTGCATGGTCTATCTAGCTAGGGAAAATAATGTTACTGTGCAACTTGAAAGCAATGTATGTATGTTAGACATGTGTTTCTCAACACTTTTGAGGTAACTAACAATTAAGTTCCCTAAATTTTTAGGGAATCTTGTCACGCAATGAAGGAAGAAAAGGGTTTATTTTATTCATTCTTAATGGCAATGTACATTTCTATTTCCCACCAATTGCAGGTTACTCAAATATAAGGTAGTTCCAAGTGATAGTTTATTGCTCTATAGCTATGTAGAGGCAAAGAAAATTTTGAAAATGTTGGGTATTGAGTACATATCATACCATGCGTGTCTAAATGATTTTATTCTATACAAAAATAAATATTCAGAAAAAGAGATATGCCCGGAATGTGGGCACGACAGGTACCATAAATTAAAACAAAAGGGGTAAGGCACATGGTCCTTATCATAAGATATTGAGGCAAATGCCTATAATTCTAAGGATTCAAAGTTTCTTTCATTACAAACAATTAGCCATGTTGCAGGGGTGTCATGCCTCACATAGAAGTGATCCATTGATGCAGGAGCATCGCCAACATCAAACGAGCCAGCGTGGAAGCCAAAAGACAGTTGGACAAGCCAACACAAATTTTGAAATCACCTTGAAGTTGATGCGCAATATTAAATGAAGTCGTTAAGATGAGGCGCACTTGTAAATTGTAAACAGATCTTGAGCGATTTGCTCTCGTCCTTAGTAGATAGAAGGCATTTAAAGTAGTTAATGCAAGTAGATAGAATTCAATTCTAGATTAGATAGTTTTGAGCGCAAGAGGGAAACGGGATATAGACACCCTCATTGTGTATTGTAACATAATGGAAGGAGAAGCAGCATTGTTAAAGAAGAGCATAGAAGAGAAACAGAGAGTTGTGTAAGAACACCCATGTACAGACATTTGGATTAATAGAAGAGTTTGATTCAAATTCATGGTTTTTGTGTTTGTTCTCTGTGTATTGATGTTGAATGATATGCTCATGAATGTTTTCTTCCTGTTATGCATTTTCTTTATATGTTGTGTATATGATTTCATGTTTGAGTTTGAAGTCTGAAAGGAAGTAGGAATGAGTTTCAATTGTTTCTCTATCTGAGCAAGAGTTCCTGCAAGGAGTGCAGTTGAAGTGTCCGCAAGGAGTGCGTTGATAGAAGGGTTCAGATAGGGTATCTTTTGTTCTCATTCATTCAGAAGTGAAAACAGACACAAGAGCCGTGCAAGGAGTGCGCAGGCTGAGTGAAGTCTTAGAATTGTGAATCTGAGAAAAGCATTTTGAGACTGTTGCTGCAGGTGTGCACAGGGTCAAAATAAATTCAGCACTTGGAAGTGGTTGAAGGTTGCCACAAGGAGTGCATGCAAGAGTCTTCTCTAAGGCTCAGAGTCATAAGGAAACTTAGGAGGGATAAGACCTTTGAGTAATCATCAAGAGAAGCATAGAGAGATTGTGCGTGAAGTGTTTAAGCAGGTGTTGCAAGTTTGCGTGCAGGCGAACAAGTTTTCACGGAGGAATACTTGGTTCATTTTGCAGAAATCATTGGAGGAACGGACGGTCGGTATTCTATGAGGAGGATTTGCGAGTTTCCGTGGGCCATTAGATCTCACCAAGGAGCAGGGGAGATATGGCGAAGTATGCTCTAAAGGTTCAAATCTCAGGAGGGGCAGGACCGTAGATCCGAGCCACAAGGGTCGTCAGATTTACACTTGGATACATATATCGGGGTTTCGTGGGTGGAAGTCCCGTAAATATTGTAACGAGGATAGAGATATTCCGATACACGATATCCCGAAAGCTAAGTGGATTTGTGTGGGGCCATGGAGAAGTTAGCGAGGTGGATAGGTGGCATGTTATTTCGAAGTTTCGTGGAGTGAATTCCCAAAACATATGCATTAGGATTCGCGATATTGCGAACTCTGAAATCCCGACAGGAGTGAGGTGGCATTGAAAATTCAGACTCACGTGTGTATCGGAGTTTCGGCATATCGGGATTCGGGAGTCGGAGAACCAAGTTTCTCGAACATCGCGAACACCGAAATCGTGATAGGGAAAATCCCGAAAGGGTAAAGGGAAAGGTCGGCGTTGACTAATTCGGGAGTCCGGGATTCGAGAGTCCAACGCTCGGCCACTGACCTCACAAAGTTGCGAAGTCCAATCTCCCAAGTGTAAAGAGGGGATCACGTGAGAGTTGTTGTGGGTGTAGATTTCCTGATAGGGAAATAGAAGAGCCGTTTAGATTTCTTTGGGCCATGGAAGAAGGAAAGATCCTGTGTCGACTTGGAACTTCCGACCTGCGGGTTGAGAGAGGTAGCGTGCGTTGGCATCAGCCATGAGTTATGAAAATACCAACATATTCAATAGTCATGAAGCATATAGAGGATACATGACCCGATAAATTCAAGGATGAACTACAAAGCCTATGATTGAGCATATATATGGATGGAGTTAACCCATATTTCCTCTAAAACACCAACTATTATGTTTTTCCAATGATAGTGATCAATAAAAATACCCCCCCATAGTTTTCCATGAAGAATGAACATCTTATGATGGCTCTTATAGTATCGGGTAGAAGACAAGTGAAGAGAATGGATTTATACCTTCAACCATTGATCGATGAATTTAAGAAATTATGGGAAGGGATACATGTATATGATTTGTAAAGACCCATCCCAATGGAGAGGTCTTTTACATTGTATGTTATATGCGTGTACACCACACATGATTATCCAAGACTAGGATATTTCTATGGTAAGTATATCCATTGATATTGTTTATATCTGTAATGTAGTTTGGCATACTTCATTTGGTGAAACTATATTTTTGACACTAACATGCTTTGTATATGATAACATCACAGGTCTTGTAACAAAAGGGTATCATGGATGCAAATGTTGTGAAACTTCTATAAATACTAAGTGGTCCAACCACCAACAAAAGTCGGTATACGACTATTCTAGGGTGTTCCTCGTAAAATACCACCCTTATAAAATATTTTCATCCGCTTTCAATGGTAAACCATAGAGAACTCGAAGACATGAAATAATGACACCAACAAATTGGATTAGGGAACATGACACAAAGAAGGATAAGGAAATGGAAGAATTTTTTGATTCAAATTGGGAACCTATGTTCAATGATCCTAAATTTTTTGACACTTGTGTTGAGAAAATTCCTATTAAGATGAAAAGGAAATCTATATTTTATGAGCTTCCATATTGGGAGCATATTAATATTGGCCACTTACTAGATCCCATGCATATATTAAAAAATGTTTCATCTTATTTATGGAGGCACATATCTTGGAATAAAAGTGACACATTGGCTATTGGGAGAGATATTATTGCTTCAAATACTAAAAAGATACATTGGCTAAGAAAAGAAAATAGAGGAGAAGCTAGTCCCTCTTGGTATTTTAAAGAAGGTGATGTCCCATGGATTTTGAAGAAAGATGATCTTTCCATGGCGAAGGATGTTATATTTGGTGTGAAGGAACCTTCTTTATATGGGTTGACACTAGGACATTGCTTCACAATAGAATGAAATTTTTCAAGGTTGAAATCACATAACCATTTGAACCTTCTAAGGGTATGTATGCCGAATACATGATTCTTCATCTACACTGACATTGGTATAAATATGCTATGCACTCATAGTTTTATGGAAATTAATGATGTGTGTGTCTATTTTGTAGTCTCATTATCCTTTTTTCATGTGTGTTTGTGTGAACCATGACTTCTCATAGGACCTGTGATGTGTCATATCAAAATTATTTGCATTTGTACATTGGATCACATCAAGGGAGATTCATATGATTAGCATTCCATGGTGGCGTCAGAGATAGATGAGATTGTTTGTATGTTTGAGAATGAACTACCCATGAGTTTTATGGACTTGCAATTCGATCTTCTAATTCACCTACCTGATGAGGTTGAATTAGCTTGGGTGATCTCATGTCATTGGATGTTCTTATTAGAGAAATACATGAAAAAATTGAAGTGGATTGTTCAACAAATGGAAAAACCATAGGGCTCTATGACAGAGGGATACATAGTATATGAGTCGTTTTATTATTCCAGTGAGTACATCAAGAAAATTGATGACACAATAGGGGAAGTTGTTTGGGATGACAATCAAGATGAGGAAAAAAGGGAAGGGGAGGTACTCCAAACGAACGGAAAAAGGAACTTGATAAAGAATAAGTCAGTTATATTTTTTCAATTTAGTACAAAGAAATTGTCTTTTTTTTGTAAATAAAAAAAAAAGTTATATTTCCTCAAAAAACAGTTGTCACTGTACATATCAGTTCAGGATCATAGGCCTTCCACCTGTTCCATCAAACTAGTGGAAACCAAAACAGGTGGCATCCTTTTGTTATTTTAGCTAAAAGTAGAAGCCACCACTTGCTCCGCCAAACAGTTGGAAACCAGAGCAAGTGGAAGTAGAGTGTTGTGACATATTTATCTAAACATGCAACAAAAGAATAAACATAGAATATGGACAGAGTGTAAGACGGGAAAACTAAGCATTAGTACAAAAAAATCCTTGTGTTTTGCAGAGGGAGTGTTGAGAGCTTATAAACCTTAAAAATTAGAAGAACTATTAGAACAATGGAACCTTCCATCCGAAGTGTCTTCATGAGGAGTGTCTCTATGAGGAGTGAAGACATAAGGTTGTGCACAGGTTGGGCATTTATGCTTAATTGGCATGCTTGAGAAGGCTTCGAACAACATGTCAATTTTTCTACTTAGAAGAGTTTTCATGTTGAGTTGCTCCATCATTTCCCTCCTCATCTTAAATATGAGCTCTAGGTGTTCTGGCGCCAGGAAGCAGGGTGAACTCGAATCTCGGCCCATGTCTGAAGTAAGTGATGGAGGCTCAATCGGGCGGTCTGCCTAGGGTATTTCTTCTTGGAATATATAAGTATCCCCCTCCAAGATTTTCATTGTATCAATTGCAAGAAGACTAGTGTTGGGTCGATCATGGAGGTCTGGGACCATGTAGAGGAGGGAGTCTAGCGGAACCATAATTGGTTCCATCAGAATCTCCTCTTCCACATATGCCATTGGAGGCATATTTAGCTCCTTATTCCTTTGAATCAAAGTTGTCAAGTAAACCTACACTAATTCATGGAGGCATCTCTTCCTTGCTGCATAACAATACCAAGAGGGACCCCTCTTGGGTTTCCCTTGCTCACGAGGCATGGCAGAGAAGGAAGGCCAGAAAAAATTAAAGAGAAGATTGCACAAAGATGGAAAATTGAGCAGAGCAGAGCACAAATGCAAAAAGGGAATGGAATGAAACAATCCATAGACAACCTAGTAGAAGTGAAGGAGTGCCCAAGAAGCTTAAGTGACCTCTCAACCTTCTCCCATACCTATCATCACCCCTCCTCCATGGCGCATTGAGAGTGTCATTAAACCTACATGAGGGAGCTATCCAACCTTCCCCAAAGCACGTTAAAGTTTGTCCTCCATCCAAGAAATGAAGAAAACGGTGGAGGCATTCCTTATTAATAACCTGGGCCGCATATGGAATGTGTGCATCATCTAGGCTATGTGGCACCCCATTCGGGGGGGGCACTCTCTTCGAACTATATCCATACATCTAATCAGCAATTGGGGGGCTGGGGAGATTCGAGCATCCAATTCAATCATCGCCTCCTTTGAGTGTATGCCCTCATTAGCTAGGAAATATGCTATCTTATTTTCTTCTCTTTTCACATGTGAGAGGATTAAGGTGAGGTTGGGTTGAAGGAGGGAATGCAAGTCCTCCAATAGTCCCAGGAGTCTCTAACTTGGGGAAACTTTTGAGGGGTGTGAGACATGTATGATTTTTGTGACAAGATGGATTGTTACATGGGATTCCCCTTCCACTATGAGTTGATGGATGTTGTGAATGATTGCCAATTTGATTCCTTTAAGGAGGCTCGAAATTTTTGTTGCATTGTTTGTGTTGAGTCCCAAGTAACCTGCTATGATGTGTAGAATTCTCTCCACACTGTCTTGGAGAACAGATCCAAAACTAGCTGGCGCCGGATTGCCCTTCGAGGAGCCATCGAAATTTAATTTGAAAAATACTAGAGGGGGAGGGGACTAAGAGAGAGGTATGCAGGAAATCTTGGCTGGAAGAGAGAGGACCTAGTGGGGACAGCCATGGAGGTTTAGTTTCCAGGAAAATAAGATGTGACTTTCATAGGGATTGCAATTCATATCATCTTGTGTCCAGGGCTCGGCTCTGATTGTTTCCTGAATGAGGGTGAGGATCTTTTCCCAAGTAGAGTGGGGAGGGGAGGAAGTAGAGTGAAAAAATTGTTTATTTCTCTCTTTCCATATTTTCCAAACTATAAATCCTGGTAGAAGTTTACAAATGTGATCTAAGATTGGGTTTTAGTAGGCAATGGAGTCCCAATTTTCAATAGTGTTTACAATGCTAGCTTTGTTCCTATTAGAACAACACATTATCTGCGCTTCCATGTCCTAGATGGCATCACTATGAGCACATTGATTTAATATGTTCTCCATTGTTTCCTTCTGTTTTCGGTAGAGGAGGCATACCGAAGGTCCCACAAAACCTCGTTTTCGGAAGTGAGAATGCAGTTTTGGACAATTAGCCAGAGAAAAAGGGAGACTTTCAACCAGAATTTGGGGTTCCACATTTAACCCCATATGTGTTCTTTAGGTTGGATGTGGTAATTTTCCTAGAGATGGTATCCTTCTTTGACCAAGATGTTACCTGTTGGCGAGTGTCCCCACCTGAGGATCTATGGATCATCACTAATGCGGATCTTTCACTGTAGTGCACAATCCCTCCAGGGTTGTGTATTGGTTTCTTCCTGTATTCTTAGTTCATGCAGTAAGGTATTCCATACATGTCAGGGTTGTTGCAACAAGTTTTCCTTCCAAAGATACTATACATGTAGTGTGTCCCTTAATTTCATTTGTTGGTAAAGGGGGCTTAGCTCTTCTATTGAGTGCAGTGGTGGTAATTTCTTGCAGGATTCTTTCCAGAATAAGGACTTCTCTCCATTTCATATCTCCCAAAAAGCATGTTTTTGTATAAGAGGTCGATTGCCCCAAGTTGTGTTCCATATGTTGGATACCTGAATCAAATCATTGAGTCTGATGAGGAGGTCATCGCTAGTGGTAGGTGAATATTTTAGTTTACAATTTTTTTCCCATAGCTCTGTGGGGTGTTTGAGTCAGCGCCACCAAATGTCTCCCCAATTATGTGATTAATCTTTCCTAGGTCCCTAAGACCCATTCCACCAATTGATTTAGGCTGGTAGATTTTATCCTATCCTACTATATCCCACTTCTTTTACGGATGGTGTCCATGCCAGAGAAAGTTTTTTCGAAGGTTTCAGATGGCTCTGATAACTGACTGAGGTGTTTCCAAGGCAATAAAGAGGTGTTGCCAAGGCAATAAAGAGGTATTTCGATAGGGCTTGAAGCACCGAATTTAAAAGGACTAGTCGAGCTACAAGGATGAGAGAGAGGAAGGTCCAATTTTTTAAATGGTTAGAGATCGATACCAAGAGGCTATCCCAAGAGATGTTGCGAGTGGTTTCCTACATGAAGAGGATACTGTGAGAAGTGTGGAGATGTTTGTTTGGATTTCCATCGACGTATTAAAGAAGTAAAGTTGTGAATTGTATAGATTTAGGGAGGTTCCTGAATCTTCTGCAAAGTCTGTGAGAATGGTCTTGAGCTTGTTATCCTCTTGGGCAGTGGGGGTATTCATCAACAAGGTATCATCCACAAATTGGCTGTGAGAGGGAGTCGGTTGGAGATTCTGAAGAGGTAGGAATTTGAGGGAGCCATCCTCAACTGAGGCATTAATGTATCGACCAAGGCCTTCATCCATTATGAAAAAAATGAAAGGGGAAAGCGGGTCCCCCTGACGAATGCCTATGGTGGGGGAAAAGGGTTGGGAGGGCACTCTGTTAACTAGAATGGAGAATAAGGATGAAGAAGTGAGATGCATGATCCAAGATATACATGTGGTGTCAAAAAAAAAAGGCTTCGAGGAGGGAGCACGTATATTTCCATCTTGTTCTTCCAAAGGCTTTAGAGAGGTCAAGTTTGATGAGCATACCTAGGGTATGAGTTGACTTGAGTGAGTGTATAACCTCATGTGCCAAGATGACACTATCCATTATTTGGCATTCCTCCACATATCCTTATTGATCCTTGGATATGATGAAGGGCAAGACCAATTTGAGTCGTAGAGCTATTACCGTCGTGAAAATTTTATAGATCACATTGCAGAGGGCTATGGGTTGAAACTGCTTTGAATGGGTTACCAATTATTCCTTTAGGATTAAAGTAAGGAAAGTGGAATTGAAAGTTGAGAGGACTTGTCCATATGTTCTGGATTCCTCTATTACTTTCCAGAATTCTTCCTTGATCAACGACCAACAATAGTGAAAAATGTTTGTTTTAAATCCATCCAACACCGAGGCCTTACCTAGTGGCATCTCTTTAACTTCTTGATCAACTTCCTCTTATGTGATTTCCCTCATCCATGTTTCAATTTGTTTCTTTGTAATCAGGGGGGGCGGATAAGCCAGGTAATCTTGTGTATGGTTGGAATGATATCCATTATAGGTTATGTGAGGAGGTCTTTGTAGTAGTTCATCAGCTCAACTTCTATGCTTCTGTGATCCAGAATGGGCTTACCCTGGTTGTCTTCTAGTTGAGTAATTTTGTTGATATATCGCCTATGCACCATGGAGTGGTGGAAGAACTTGGTGTTCTTTTCACCCTCATTAAGCCATT
The DNA here is from genome assembly GCA_010110895.2 of Picea sitchensis. Classification (NCBI taxonomy): domain Eukaryota; kingdom Viridiplantae; phylum Streptophyta; class Pinopsida; order Pinales; family Pinaceae; genus Picea; species Picea sitchensis. The sequence continues at coordinate 206,297 of SNQJ01S0003040.1, forward strand.
GTACTATAGATTTATTTCTCCAAAGTATCCCTTCTTTATTCTGGCACTCCTCTAGATCTTCCTGTAACTTTTCTTCCTCCTTTTCCGACTTTTTCATCCTTCCCTGCAAAATAAATTCATGTTGTAGGTTCTCTAGGCACTACTCGATTTCCTTCTTTTTCTAGAAGATATTACCAAACACATTTTCATTCCAGCTCTTTAGATGCCATTTGAAGTTTTTTAGTCTTTTCTAGAATTTATACATGCATGTGTCGTGATCTATTTCTTCCTACCTCCACCATGTTGTGGAGAGTTCTTGAAAATATGGGAGGGTGAGCCAAAACTTTTTGAATCAGAAGGGCTTGAGCTTGGGTGTAGCTCCTGTGTCTAACCAGAGAGAGACTGGCCAGTGATCTGAACCAGATTTTGGGAGGATGTTAGCTTCTAACACCATATTATCCATCAGTAATGATTTAGATATGAGGAAGCGATCTAATCTACTTGCAACATGTTGGGGGCTAGACCTTCGGTTAGACCAAGTGAAAATTATATTTCTAGTTTATATGTTTATCAACTTTAGTTGGTCTATTAGTGCTCTGAACTTACCACTTTATTGATCTAGTTGCTTTGTGCCTCCAATCTTTTCCTCCAACATGAGAATGATGTTGAAATCTCCCCTTATTATCCAGTGCGTTGATCCCAGCAACGAACTTTCTATAGATATCATGTGTAGGGAAAGGTCTTTGTCTTGGGCACTTTGTGGTCCATTTGCAATTGTAATCATTCCATCTTTGTTTGATCCTAGGGCCATGAAGTGGACTGTGACTGTACCAACCATGGAAAAAGGTTGATTTATAATGACTGTGGAAAATTTCTATAAAATGGATAAGCCCCCTGCAGCACCATTTGAATCTATGTGAATGGAGTTACAATTCTTCCAACATCACTGAAAAATGTCCTTAGCGGCTTCCCTAGTGAATTTTGTTTCCTATAAGAGGAGAATGTCTGGATTCTCTACACGAATATTGTCTCAAAGGGTCCTTTGTTTGGACCTTCCATTAATCTCTCTAATATTCTAGGTGATGATCTTCATCATGATGAGTTGGGTGGTGGATAGAAGTACCCTTTCACGAGGCAGTGGATCTGTACTGAATTTATCATGTAGTTTCCTACCTCTTTGATGAGTTGGTGTGTTGATTTGAGGCCTCGATGTTTTCTTTCACAGGGGGTACACCTCAGCTCAGGAAATGGGTCTGGGGATATTCCTAGTCATGAAGTGGCCCTTATCTTGGAATCGATGAATAATTTATGCACTTTTATGAGTTGTTCTATTGGAATGGTTTGCATCTCTGTTTTATTGAAGGATTCCTCCATTTTCTCCAGGTCTATGTCTGTTAGATCCTAGTCATCTAACTGTATGAGGGTGTCCCCTCCATCCTATGGCTTATGACCATTCTTCTAAGCTATGGGATCTGTTTTATGGTTTTGTCCCTTGGTTGGTTTCGGTTGTTTCTTGGATTTTCCTTTGTCCTTGTCCTGATTTCACTTCTTGTGTGGATTTTCCACTTCCTCTTCCATTGGGAGTTGATTTAGGATATCAAAATATTTGTTGATGGGGATTTTCTAGTTGATTTCTTGATTTGGATTTCTGGGGGGGTGTTTTTTCCTTCCTGTGACCATGGTGTAGGCATCCTTTTTCTTTATGTGCCATGTTTTTGAGTTTTGAGCATTTAAAGCATAGTCACGAAAAATGTGACCATGATCATGACATTTTCTGCAACGGAAGGGAATGTGCTCATAATCCATGGTTTGGTTCTAGTCCTCATCTTGGTACTCTAAGGTCATTGAACCTGGTGTTGTGTTTGTTTTGTCACTTGGGTAAGAAAAACAAGGGCACTTGCATGCCTACTTGGGCCTGCTAGACAAGACATAAGTTAGTGCATGGGTTAAACAAGCCAAGCACATGAAATAAAAAACTAAACAAACTAAAAACAACTAAGGAAATAAAACTAGAATTCATAAGAAACTTTTAGAACCATAAACAATCAACCAATGACCAAGATTATGCCACCAATGGATAACTATATTAGTTGGAAAAACACCATAGAGAAATGAGGACTTATGAGTCCCCTCTTCCTCCTTGGGAGGGATCTTGAGTTCCCTAATGGAGAGCTCTTCTTAAAATGGAAGAAAAATGGCAAATGATGAAGAAAATCAATGCCTATTCCCTCAAAAGGTGAGTGGAATTTCCTATTGGACTGATGTTAGAATGCTCCTAGGAGAAAAGAGGATTCTCAAGGGAGAATTGAGGAAGCATAACAATACTATGAAGATCTTGGTTTCTTAGTGCACCCATGGCCTCCATTTATAGCATTTATTCAAGGAAATATTCAACTAGTTGTTGTTGTGAACAAGGGGCCCTTTAGGGCACCCTTTGGTACTTGACCAGCCCCCCATTCGGACTTAGCTCAGATCTGAAGTTCAAATCAAGTTGGGAGCTATCCATAAGTGGTTGAGGGGCCGACAAGAACCATAAATGTGTTGTTCACAGGAGTGCACGGATTTTCTCATACACAGGCGCACATATGGCACATCATGCGCTCTATGGGATTATTTGGCCTGTGCATTGTGCACGCACTTCCTTTAGTGGGTTTTCACATGTCAATTTTTTCCCAATTGTATAGTTTTTGTATTTTGGAAATGCATTTTGGTGTTGCAGGTGAACTAATAGTTGTTTGGTATTGTTGTATTTTTGTAACCATTTGTGTGCAATGTTGAGGATGAAATTTTAGTGATACCAGATGCCCCCTGATGTGTGAGTTTAGGAGCATACGTATAGCCGAAATAAATAAATGTTTCTTCTCCTGAGAGTGTCATTGTAATGAAGAGTGTTGAGAGGAAATGCAAGAGCGATCCGTCGGAGGGAGAGGGGAAACTGTGGGACCCAAATCTTTCTCTAAGGAGAAAAAATAAAATATGTATACAAACGAGGCAAGCATGTCCCATTCTCGTGTCATGTAACTCAAAATGTAAGATAGTAACTGAAGTTGTATGCTAATGTAGATAACTGCAATGCCCTCCGAGGCGGTTTGATAATGGCAGATGACAATTCTAATGGTGAACATACTCTGAAAAGAGGCAAGGACGCTTGTAAGAAGTGTTGATGACTCATAGGCATTGATGGCCTAACAAATTCAGAGGTCTTCAGCTGGTATAAAATAGATACAATAGTCACATAGTAAGACCCACCATAACATGAGATTTTGTTGAATTCGAATGTTATGGGGGTCAACGGAATCAGAGAGAAATGATGGTTCTCTCTGTGTCATCTGAGACTCCTCATTGTAAAGGTAATGAGAGTCAAGATATTGTCTCCCTTCTAGAAACTGTGTTGATGTCGAAAAAAAGGGAGACACGACTCCAAGAAGTAAAGGGATTCATGAAATCGACAGAGATAAGATCAGGGACTAATAGGGAACATGGAAAAAGTCAAGAATCGGTGAGACTCAAGATTTTCCTTGGTTGGGGGTACGTTTGAAGGATGATTGGAAGCAACCGTAAAATTGTATCTAGTGTCAGGAGGATGACTAGATATGGAGTTAAATTGTGCCAGAGGCTTGACAAAGTGGAAAAACTTAGAGATCAGAGTTACATGGACTTTGGGATACTCGGGGTTTATGAATGATGTCAAAATGAGAAAAGGAGAGTGGATGCCCCAACCAAGGGCGACATGGGTTGTGTTGCCGGAAAAAGAAGTTCATCAAGGGTGACGAAAAAAAGCTAAGTAAATGTTGGAAACAAAGGATTTTTACAATTACCAAATAAATAAAGAATAATTTGGGATGAGTGTATAGATACAGAAATGGGTGCCCCAGTGCAAGATGGATTGGCCTATGAGGGCTCAAGTGGCGTGGAGAAATGGTGGAGGGTCAGGGCCCCATGGGTGGGTTTCTGTATGAGGTAAATGAATGGAGGGAAATCTGTAGATGGGAAAATTGATTGTGGGTGAAATGGAAGGTTACTGATACTGCGGAGGTGTAGTTAAATAGAACCGAGATGAGATAACTTGGGATTCCATTTGGGAAAGCTAACAATATGATGAGAAGGATTATTTGGCTTATTCTCATAAATGCGTAAGACTATCGGGACTCCCATCCCTAGGGGGTGAAAGCGGCATGAGTGTCAAAGTACCAAGGGGAACTATGAATGTGACAACTCATGTGGGGGAGAGTGCTACCGGGTGACAGTACCAAAATGTAGTAGAGGGTGACAGTACTACATAGCCAGATGTAGGGACCCTAAAGGTGAACGTCGGAGGGTGTGACTAGGAGATGCAATTGGTATTCAGAGGGAATGGTTACATGCCAATGTCGAACATATACCTGAAGAGAATGCGTTGGTTGTGATGACCAAGTACCTGCACAGATTAAAACGGAATAATCGACGTGAAAAATATCTGATGATAAAGGACATATAACATCTATTTGATAATTTTGAACATGAGCATGCATACCTAGACGTGATGTGAGAAAAATGCTCCCCCGAGGGTGAGTGCAGATGGTGACCCGGGGAATGTGACTATGTAGATAGCATGACCCTAATCTCGTGGCTAAAGGTTGTCGAGGTAAGTGAGAATGATGCAAGCAAGATCATGTGAAACATAAGTCATGGCCCTTTGAAACGTATCACCTACGTTTTTTTGTCCAAAAGGCATGACACGGTAAGCAAAAGTACCCCATGGGGTAGTAGAAGCAGTTTTATACTAATATGTTGGATGGATTTGGATTTGATTGTAGCCGGAGAACCCATCCATGAAGGACAAGGCCTCGTGGCCAGCACATTCATCGATAATTTGGTCGATGAAAGGGGTTGGGAAATTTTCTTTGGGACAAGCATGGTTGAGATCGCGAAAGTCAGTGCAAACACGAATAGTGCCTTGTTTTCTATTAAAGGGGATGGGGTTGGAAACGCATGAGGTATACACAATAGGATAGATGAAACCTACGGTGCATAACTTGTCAATTTCATCTTTGATAGCCGCAACTTTGGATGGGTGAAGTGGACGCTTCTTTTGACAGACTGGGGCGACATTTGGCCATGTGTCGATGCAATTTTCGACTATAGAAGGATCGAGGTCGGGCATCTTCGTATATAACCAGGAAAAAATATCTTGGTATTCCTGAAAGAGAGCTTTGTAAGCTGTGACTTCCTCAGGAGAGCATGCAACACCAATGGTGATTTCTTTTATGATTCTCGGTTTGATGGAAATGTCGATTTTGATGGTGGGGGAAATATTGGCCATGTTGCCTTCTTCAAAAGCATTTGGGGCAAGGATAGGGTTGTTGAACCAGTATATCTACCCTGGAGGAATAAAATCCTTGTTTTTGATTTCACATATGGAGGATTGGCTAGAAGGTTCAAAGGCTTCCTGTGAGAGAAAAAGTGCTCGGTAATGGAGTGCATTCCATGGGAAATTGGGGGTAGTGAGTTCCTCGAGGATATCTTTGTCGCAGTAGAAAATGAGAGAATATAGGGGATTCGGGGAGGTAACATGGGTGACTGTCACAGTCTGATTGTCCTCAAGTGGTGAATATGTAGAGGGGATGTCGCAAACTAGGTGTGATGGCTCGCTTTACATAAACCAAATGTCCAGACACTATGGGTGATAGACTGCAATAGGGGGTAATATTTCTTGGGGAAAATGAACCAGAGAATTGGGAGGATTTGGGGGAATATCCTTAGACAGTCTATCTATGAACCATGGAGGGATGGGAAGTGCCTCAAGTTCAGGGGAGGTGATGTTGGTCGTATATAGAACAGGCAAGACTAATGGTAAGGTGGTTGGATGTGGTTGGATAGGGGTTGAATGATGACCTCGGTATGCCACAATCAAAGGACACCGGTATGTGAAGTGAACAAGTGATTCATAGAGAGCACAAGGGCATCTTATTCATTCAGGGACTGAGGTAGAGACATAATGAATGTCAGTGACGTGGGTACCCAAAAGTGGTGGTGGAGGGGGCTCTTGCTGAAAGGTTTGGCATATTGTTGTTAACGTCTGACGAAACTGAGGTTGAGTTGGGAAATTATGAGTATAGTGGCCATATTCTAAACATATGGCGCAAGAAAATTTGGTTCACAGCCCTTTAATGCCTGTAGTGGGTGATGTGGTCATAGTACGAGTCATGCTTGGTGAGGCGGTGAGCGATGAGGTTGATCGAGGGAGTTGGATCATATTATTTAACTCAAGAAGAGAAAGACATTTATTAGTGGGGTTTCCCTCTCTTTCACATAGTGCGCAAAGAGGTTTAACTCGAGGAGGAAGTGGATTTGTGGGATCTTTATTCTTTTTTCTTCCCCAAGTTGTGGCAGTGGTGCTCGTGATTTAGGGTGAGGGTGGTGTGGCCGGAGTTAGTACTGGAATATGCATCTGGATTCCCTCGGACTGAGGAGGGAGAGATGTTTGAGGAACCATCACAGGTGGGTGTAGATACCATACAAGGATGGTGAGCACCATGTTGGGAAGGGTAAGCGTTGCGGCTACCTAAAAGGATTGTACTCCCGGTGGGGGGTAGAAGAAGGGAATTTGAGTGATGGCTTGGGGGATTGTCTCCCAAATTGGGATTTTCCCCTGGGGGAGGGGGAAATCAGGGATAAGTGGTGTAGTAGGGTTCTCAGGGAATCCATGAGGTAAAATTTCTTCAACTGGTGGGATGTCAAGGTGTGGAGAGGCCTCAGTGGGAGGAATGGTATCTCTGGTGTCAGTTCCATTAGAAGATATGACACACACTTGTGTTGAAGGGTGTATAAGAGGTGGTGCTCCATGGTATGCCCTCAGCAAGGATAGGTCCTTGAAAACTCTGGGGGCCATGTCAATGAGTGAATAAGCATCAGAACTAGTGCAAACAAGAGGCATTATGTTATCGATGTTGGCTGAATGGTTAGGCTCATAATGTGTAATTTGGTCGATGGTGACGATTTTCCCATTGTGGGGGAACATCATCGTTCGAAACAAAGAAGAGGCCATTGCCTTCATAGTGTACATGTAGCTATGTCCAAACAATATATTGTATAGAACAGGGTGTCAATAACCTCAATGTCGATGAGGATGGTTTTTCCCCCAAGTTCGATGGGGACATTTTGAAAGATCCCTTCAGGAGAGGATGGTCAACCATCATAGGCTCTTAATGTGATGGTGGATGGTACTAGCTCAAGGGAGCCAATTTTCTGCAATACAGTTTTGGACATGATTC
>SNQJ01S0003040.1:227361-257289 GCA_010110895.2 Picea sitchensis
CTACAGGTGCACGCACATTCGCACATGCACATGTGTGTTCTATCATGAAAGGATGGCCTAGTGTAAGGACTTCTACCTATTGAATATTCCTCACTATCAATCAACCATATCTAACTATTCCAAATATGCAATTAATGGTTGATTGAAGTTTTGGAGGAAATTTGGTTGTGAGATCAGTGTGGAATCTTGAATGAGGTGTTGTATTTTGTCTTTCAGGTCATTGAGTCTATTTATTTTGTCTTCCATTCTAGTGAATCAATTTATTTTGTCTTCTAGGCTGGTGAGTATGTTCTCCATTCTAGAGGAAATCATGGGACTACTTGGGTCCACTAAAAGGGTTACTGAAGAGCTATACCAAGTTGATCATCTTCATGCAAGGATTATTTTGGGATATGTCCCCCATAGTGGTCAAATTAGGCCCATGACTACTTCCAAAAAACTTTATTTTTTTAACTACCTGAAGATTAATGATGGGATCCCCCCAGTGATGTAAAGGGGGATGAAGGACCCATTAGAATTAATAATAGTATAGGTATGGTGGTCATTTAACATAATGTCGACCAGGTCCACTACGTTATTTATTATTAAATAAGTCCCAATAGGAATTTATCATGCAATAAATGAAATATAGCCCATTCATTAATGTAGAGGTCAATAATGGTTAGGGTTAGTGTTTGTTAGGTAACAATAAATAACGATGGAGTCCTTTTGGGTTGTCAAGGATTGTTATTGTATTTAGTTGTTTCTCATTAGGAGGTTGCCCCCTTGAAGACGCAAGTGAGCATGACTTTTCCCCTCCATAAAAGGATTGTTGTATGGTGTTTCCATACCTTAAGGGTTTTATTTAATGAAGTAAAGGGGCATTTCTATCATATTCTAATGTATGTTAGAGTCTTGTTTAGAGTTCCTTGGATTATGCTTGGATGCTCTATAAAAAAACACAACATCCATTTCTTGAGATTCATATTCTTTGTTGTTTTGTCCCCAACAGTAGAATAGTTTTCTAGTTCCTTAATGCAACAATAATTAATGAAATTGCAATAAATTTGGAGTACAAAAAAATTCAAATTTAATGAAAAATAGTAAAGATTTCCAAAAACCAATATCAATTTTGATGATGTCATGATAATTTTAAAAATCCAATTAAAATGAAATATGTTATAGGAGCATAATTGACAAAACCATTGCCTACAATTCTCCATATACCTATCACCTTTATATCCCCGTAGGCTTTAAATGTTGGATAGTAACTCTAGTATTACATACCAGGATTCCCACACCAAGATACGAAAGGTGGTTATGCCTCTTATAGCAATTCCCATGTTGGGAGAAGTTATAAGGGGGAAGGGACTACAGGAGGTAGATTCAATCCACCCTTTATTCACACCAAGATACGAAAGGTGGTTATGCCTCTTATAGCAATTCCCATGTTGGGAGAAGTTATAAGGGGGAAGGGACTACAGGAGGTAGATTCAATCCACCCTTTATTCAAGAGATTTGTAATGTGACAAATGAGCGAGTCCCACTCCTTTAATTTTGAAATTTAAATAACCAAGAAAATCAAGAGAGAGGCATAATGGCCCTCCTTGACCCAATCCTATAATGACCCTCTTTGACCCAATCCTATCATTTAGGTATACATCACCTTCAATGATAATAGTCTAATAATTTTTCATGAGGTTTACTTTAGATTTGAGTGAACAATTTACCTTGAAGAAGGAGATCTATTGGAATCAATGGACTAGACTAATTGCGCAGTTGACGATTCTTACAAATCATGAATCAAGGTGTGGGGGAGGGAATTTGTTTTCAATAAAACCCTACCAATGAAAATGGAATCACATATAATAGTTACTTCATTAGCAAACCATTTTATTTTTTTCAATAACTTGAACCCTTAATAAATTCCAAGGGCATCTGCCTCATTATTTGTGACATATACAATATACCTCAAAAAATATATCACATATTGTTTATCCTTCACAATAATAATAAAAAAATGATCACACCACACCTACCACCTCTTTATTAAAATTTTCCTTATACAATAAATCTCTTAATAATATCCACATATATGCATAATAAAATATTTAACTTTTTTTTTTATAAATTTTAAAAATATGTTTTTGAATAGTATAGTTTGTCCAATATCTTCATTATAACTTATATTATAAATAGATACACCACAGTGACTATATATAATGTATAAAGTTCTGATATTTTTAATCAATTGTACCAATAATAATGATTATAGTATTTATTTAATTTGTTTGGCTTAGTTTGATCTTTCCTTTAAGGTACCCATGAGCACTTTCATGTCTTTGACCTTTTTTAAACATTCTTTCATAATTTAAAATAAGTTGAATATTTATAATGTGGTATATATATTTATAATCAAGTAGATAATATTCTTTTAACTAATTTAATTATTTAAATAAATAGTCTGTTACAAATATTCCCTTACACTTTCATATCTCTATTAAAATATGAAATCTGTCCTTTTGCTTAACGAACATTTTAAACATACATTTCATAACTTAATTTAACTTGAATAGTTTATAATACATAAGATACATATATTTAATCCTTAATTTATGGTTATTCATAAATTATTTAAAAGTCGATAGTATTCTTTTAATTGATCAATCATTTTAAAGTAGATAACATTCTTTTGATTTATTTAATTATCTAAATAGATGGTTTGTTACAAATATTCCTCAGTTTTATACCCTCGCTTTCGCGTGTGCAAATTTATATCATGTAATATAAAGATGATAGCTTTTTAGAATTTAAATATACAAATCGATTATTACAATGCTCACACCAATTATTTTTATATGTTGCAAGTTATTGTGGCATCTTTTTAAATTTTTATTCGTGGTATTATTATTATTCATGAGATGTGAATTATCCTCATTTCAATTCACATGTTACTATTTTGCAAAGGCAAAGTACATGTTTCCCATTTCCCATAATGACATAAATGCGTTTTATAAAATCATTTATAATTACTTATAATAGATTTAAACACTAAAAGAATAATGGCCTTCCGTAAAGTTCTTATAATGTATATATAATAATCTGAAACGCTATATTAAGAAATTTCATATTCCTGGAATGAAATTTAAGTGGGCTCCATTCATGCATATCCTCTTAATTTTTTTAGAGAGTGACCCACAAATTATAAGTTCAATATAATATATTATCTCGGTGGCATAACTTACCCCAGAAAGATGAGTGTCGTCCCAGTTTTTGACATTATAAAAAATAATATGTAAGGTGTCAATGTTCCAAAACCATATTGTTTGGGACCAAATATAAAAGCAAAGTATGATGACAAAGTGAGTTTCTAGAAGTTCATACTTTTATACTTAATAATATAATTAATATAGATTTGTTTTAATTTTAAATTTGATTAAATACTAATATATATTATATCTTTCTCGGTATAATTTTTTTAATCATTTAAAATTGAGTTGAATCAACTATATTCTCACTTAATCTTATAAAATTCAAAATTCACAATTTATAATAATATAATTAATATAGATTTGTTTTAATTTTAAATTTGATTAAATATTAATATATATTAAAAAAATTAGATATAATTTTTTTAATCATTTAAAATTGAGTTGAATCAATTATATTCTCACTTAATTTTATAAAATTCAAAATTTACAATTTACTAAATTTTGATTTTTTTTTTAAATATTTATATTTATAATTTTGATTTTTGTTAAAATATTTATATTTGTATTATAAAAATATCTTTACATAAACATCATTTTCAGAATATTTATAGTTATATATAAATATTTATTTTTATATAATATTTATATATTAAAAAGTATATATTAGATCTCTTCCTTCATTAAAAAAAGATATTTTTACTATTATAATTATAAATATTATATTTTTTAATATTTATATATAAAGATGTAAGTGTTATTTATATGTTTTTAATTGGATTTATTTTGGATGGTTAGAACGAATATAGAAGTCAGATACATATGAGCTCTTAAATACTTAGTATTCTTTTTTTATTTAATATGTTTTTTTTCAATATTATCCCTCCCCCACTCTCATAATATGTTTTTTCCAATATTACTTATTCCCCACCCTCATATGAGAGTGACATAGATATAATCACTTATATACATATATCCAAAAACAATTAATTAATTAATTAATTTTTAAGAAAATAATTATAAATAAATTTTGGATACAAATTATTAGAAATAATTCAAAATTGTTTTTATTTGATATTAAATTTTCATCTCTAAATTATTAGAGATAATTTAAAATTGTTTTAATTTGATATTAGATTTTAATGAAAATTTTAAATGAAATATGTACACAATATAAGAAGAGTGAAGAGATTATTTTTTTAGTTTTTAATTTGAAAATAAAAATAAAAAAACTAAGGTAAAACGCATACATTAAGTTGTAAAAAGAGTGAAAAATATTCTTTCAACTATGAAATAAATGCACATCATCAAAGGTCTGGATTAGGAAAATGTTTTAAGCTCCCTCTTTTAAACACTATATTTCCCCTAATCCTTTAGGGATGTAAACTGTGTGGACCAATTATCCATAGAAGTAAATGGGGTTAGGTTGAGTGATTTGCAAAAGACACATGATAATAAGTTGTTTAAAAGTAAAATACAACACTCATTACTACAAGACAATTCTTGTTGAAAAATGACTACACCTAATAGAAAAAGAGACGCTAAAAACATTAATTTTGTACAAATAGAATGTAATTGATGGACAATGATAGGATTTTGGTTAAATCAATGAAATGAACTAAAAACAAAAACTATGAAGAAAATGTGGAACCAATTGTGCAAAGAATTGTTTCAATGATGATATATAAAACAAAAAAGATATTAAAAGTATAGAAATGAATTGAAAATTCATGTACAAGGTATAATATTATAATATTATAAGAAAAAAAAGGAGAAAATGCATACACACAAAACAAAAATCAATAGATATTAGGAGATATGAGGAGATCAAAGTGAAACACTAATTGAATCTTAAAATATCATGGTGTTAAGAACATGGAATAACACAATTAAGAAAAAATACACCAAGTTTGAGAAGTGAAATAGAGAGACATGAACATCCCAAGGAGTCGTGGGAGGAAGACTATGTTGAGTATGTAGAAACGAGGAGGTAGAAATCGAGTACCACTATCTCTTACACAAGGCCATGCACTTGTAGATTATAGTGAGGTCTAATTTGCATACCATGAACTAGGAATCAATATTTCAAGATGATCTAGCGATAAGTACAAGAAATATATATCTCCATATTAAGTTCATACCTGTTAAGCACCGAGAGGGATACAAAGAAATTGAGATGTCTCCATATTAAGTTCATACATGTTAAGCACCGAGAGGGATACAATGAAATTGAGATGCAAATATCTTGTTACTTAAAATATCACAAATTAAGATGGATCTATGGTGGGGTGTGTATTTGTGTGTGTTTGAGAAATTGTCTTAAATTTTTCCACTTGCAATTGTTGAAATGATTTGATTTTGATGGTTGTATATATATATAGAGAGAGAGAGAGAGAGAGAGAGAGAGAGAGAGATTATTCTTACTTTATTTTTAGTTTTGTAAAATATTATATTGGGGATGTAAACTAATGTGGAGATAATACCCAATGTAAAGTAGGAAATGCAGAATGATGTGTGTTTGATCCAGCAAGGACATTGAGTGAGGTTCACAAATATCAAGAATATCATAGAGAAAACTAGCCTGGAGACTTCACCTCAAGACTTCCTTCTTGTAATTTAGAACACTCAAGCTAGCCCGTATAATTATTTACCCTAATTTATTTATCATTATATCAAAACAATTTCTATACTATTATATCAAAACATACACGGAAAATATTAAATAAAGTTAAGAAAAAGAAAATAATACACAAGAGAAGTAAATAGTTGGAATAAATCCAATATGGTAGGTATCCCTACATGTAGCACCAATGACACTAAATCTAATTGAATGGACCCATGTGTAACAAGGTTGTCTCTTAAGAAAATGAAAATGATACACACAAAAAGTATATAGTTGGAATAAAGTTACTAGGGTAGGTATCTCTACATGTAGCATTGATGACACTAAATCTAGTTGAATAGACCACATCATATAATATTTATTGGATTTTCAAAGTATACCCATGTGAAATAAGGTTGGGTTATTAAGAAAATCATTTACCTAAGGAGTAGATAGTTAAAATAAAGAGTAAGTTAATAATTAGATAATCTCTCTCCAAATTCGATAGGAATTTTGGGAGAAGTTATCTTTTCACCTAATTGATGAAAATTTTTAACTTAATGCTTTTAGTTCATTTTAATAAGACCCAAATCATTTAAATTTCAAAAAAAATGAGTGGATCACATCGAAACTTTACCTCACATAATTTTGTTTGGTGAAAGGGATCATGGGTGACGAGAGCAAAGATAGTTGTACCGGTATTTTCCCAATGTAGAAGAAGTGAGTTCTTAGCTAGCTCCTCCCTTACTCTACTAGGAGTGAATATAGTAAGAATGACTCCCATGCTCATGAAACTTTTATGTGAGCAGAAAAACAATAAGGTCTATGTTCTAGGTAGATGTAGATGCTAATACAGTTATAGACCATTCAAAGTAGATGTAGATGCTATGATAAGTGGAAAGTGCATGCACGATTTTGTGTGGAACTAGCCGAGCTAGACATAAGGGTAGTGCACTTGATGGCAACCAATTTGAAATAACAATCAACTTGAAATAGACAAAAACTATGAAGTGGTTTTGGAATATTATATTCTTTGTGTTTCCAGAGTAATAAATACAAAGTGTGAATTAATAAAAAAAAATACAAAATGTGAATTAATAAAAATTAAAAAAATAATGTATTAAACTTGCGAATTGGAAAATTTAATATATAAAAATTGACTCATTCATAACCATAGTCATCTTATTTCACCTAATAAGATGAATTTAGATGTGGTGTGTAACCACTTACTTGGCAAATGTATAATTAACTTAGTGATTGATTGAGCATGTAAAGTACATTACACTTGCAACAACTAGAAGGAACCAAGTGTTGTCATGGCATACATCATATTTTGACCATGTCCGTGTCTACTTTCAATCAAAGCCGACTTTTTATATCATAATTATTGAGATAGTTATTGGCCCCCTTAATCTCAATTGCGTGCTCTACACCGACGACAATCATAACGGACAAAGATTCGCACGCAAATACACCAAGCTTTGCCCATGTCTAGTATCAATCAAAGGGAAAAGCAAAGCTTAACATATCATACTTTAGAATAACAATATTTTTTAATGCCAAGGGACCAATTGAAACGCAATATATGATATAAAATGCATGAAGCACTCATGACTCCAATCTCTAAAATGCTTCTATTACCCGTGTTTTGTTGTAAGTGAGAATTAGCATTAAAAAGAAAACCAAGACGATATCACAAATCAAAAGGATTAAAGTATATAGCACGTATAAAGTAAGGCCTCTTCAAATTCAAATAGGAACGAAACACCTAGAAAGTCGCGGGGCCACCTTTTTTGACGTGTTGCTATGCCCAGGCGAACACCTATTTTTTGTGCCTACACTGTGTAAACACCTATACACGTCAGATGATAAGATATGCGGAGCGGATTCCCACCTCCTTTATGATAAGAAAATAATTAATTTCCAACGAAAAGCCAGGTTTAGATAATTTATACGCGTTATGGGGACCGATTCAACGCTCACCAGATATTCATGGCAGATTTGAACTGTATTTGGTGAAATCGACGATTCCGGTGAACTGCTCTGTGTCCACGCGTCGGCGGGGAAAGGGAACACGGGGAAGCTGTGGTTATATTAGGTTTAGGTCTCGCCTCGAGAACCTCGCCCATAAATGAACTCGGTGTCGAGTATGAACCCATGCCAGCCGGTCATTCCGAAGATCGCGGGAATTCATTGTGAGCCGCTCATTTCGAGATGGAGTAGGCTTATTTTTCAGCCGCTCATTTCGAGATGGAGTAGGCTTATTTTTCAGCCGCTCATTCGTCCGCATGGCGGTGTTTCTGGCACGACCAGAACCACAAGTAACATCTGGCAGAGCGTGCTCAGGAATGCATGCAGAAAACCAGCAACACCAGAAGAAACTGAACGGCCCACTCCTCCTTTCATAAATGCAATTTCATTCCAGTGGGTATCCAGTGACCTGTAATAAAAAAATAATCGAGTCCCGATTATTCCAGTGGGTATTCCAGTCGGTACCGTTTTCCCTCCTTTTGAGTCCTGATTGTCATCTTGTGAAGCTAAAAGCGAGTCGTATTTTGTGGAAGAGAAAACCCCCGTCAACAATGTT
The DNA here is from genome assembly GCA_010110895.2 of Picea sitchensis. Lineage (NCBI taxonomy): Eukaryota > Viridiplantae > Streptophyta > Pinopsida > Pinales > Pinaceae > Picea > Picea sitchensis. Next base: position 235,739 of record SNQJ01S0003040.1, read on the forward strand.
GAATGTCGTTGGCGGCCACTTGAAAACTAATTCAGCCTTGCACGGTATCTTCACTGTTCTGCTGGTGTCCCCGTCCCCGTCAGCGTCACGTCCAGTTGTAGCTGTGAAAGACGGGCATAGTGGATCTATTATATTATTGTAAGGATAAACAATAATTTTAATGTACACTGCGACAGCCACGAGCCACAAGCATTTTCATTTGGCCTCATTATTCATGATTTATGAAAAGTAATGGAGAGCAAGTCGTAAAGTCGTTGATTGACATTTTCTAATTTGTGGGCCCGTAAATTGATTTATATTGCAAGGAAGTCCGCATGTAACATGTATGGTATATCCTTGATTCCTTACAGCTCCATCTCCAATATTTATGGAAATATCTTTTTTTTTAAATAATACTCCAAAATTTCTGGAAATAACTTTAATTTGACGAATATAATTTATGGAAATACTGGACCACCCTTTTTTGAATGACATCCACATGAAGGGATACCTGGGAAAATAAAGCACGGTATCTTTTTCTATTTGTCATAACAAAATATGTGGATCCACATGATGGCAGAGATCAATAAAGATAAAGCAATACATCTCATTTGCTCATGCATTTATAACGTATACTCTAAATAAATAAAATATAGGATGAGATAATTAATTTAGCAAATGAGTAAGGTGTTTACACTTTTTGGTGGAAAACATTATTATTATTGATGTCTACGGAAGGTCAATAATGGACATTGGCAGTGCGGAAAAATCGTGGGATAGTTGGGATAGTTGGTATTCAAAGTTTTTTATTTTTTTCAAGAAATGGGTTGGGAATTGAGACGTTGCAATGAGTATTTGAAAAAGGACAATTTCAATAATTAAAAAAAGGAAAAGGTTTAAACTTTTTTTTCCAAATAGAAAAATTTAACAAATTTAGTTATAAAAGCGAAATTACAATTAAAAAAGGAAAAGGTTTAAACTTTTTTTTCCAAATAGAAAAATTTAACAAATTTAGTTATAAAAACGAAATTACAATAAGGTAATTCTGTATTTATAAATTTTCATTTTTTTTTTTAAATTAAAAATTAAAAATTATATTAATGAAACATTTAAACAATTCTCATAAAAATACTCTTCTTTATACATAGAAAAAAAAAAACTAATCTTTTTAAATGTACTTAGTTTGTCTTTCCATTTAGAGACACCAACCACAATAAAGTAAGAAAAAAGTTTAGAAAAAAATAAAATGAATACATTTAAAGGAGTGTTGTCGGTGATCTTTAAGATCCCATTTTACCCATTCTTAAGATAGTTATTGGTGCTTCATAGTTCATGTCTAGTGTGCCACTCTATCCTTAGATAGCCCACTTGCTTCATACTTCATGTCTAGTGTGTCACTTCATATTTAGATAGCTTGGGTGTTTCATATTTCATGTCTAAAAATTATATATTATTGAATAGTAAATTGATTTTATAGAGTGGATGATTTTTTTTTTTAATACAATTTTGATAAAAATGTTATAGACATTTCAAACAAGAGTTGAGTTCTACCATGATGCAAGGTCCATGCATGGTTGAATAATGCACTTAAGAGTTTTGTGTAATTTTAATTGATTTAGGTCTGGGGTGGCAAGAGCGGGAGGGGTGATCATTTGCCCACGAGGAAACCAAGTGTTATCTTTTCATTGGAATCTGGGCATCGCCACCAATAATCAAGTTGAAGCATATGCTCTGTACCAAGGACTTCATCTCGCCAAAAGCAGGAACATACACTCCCTTTTGGTGATTGGGGACTCCAGGATAATCATAAAATATGTTCGCAAAGGGTCTCACCCCCCAAATTTACACTTAAAAGCCATCCTACAAAGAATTTTGACAACTATCAAGCTCTTCCACAAAATATCCCTCTTTCACATCCTTAGACAGAACAATCATCTGGCAGACGCTCAAGCAAACCTGGCAATTGATCTCGAGCAAGGCTCATTAGTTGTTAACAAAATTTCTCTCTTCATGCCAATCCCATGACTTTAGACACCCGATAGACAACTCCTCAGCCCACTCAACACACCGTCTGGGCCATGGTGGTGATCAAGGTCTGGACAATTCGTCCTTCTATCCACATAGTGACACCTACCAAACCTCCCTCTCACCTCAGCACGTGGCCTCACAGCCCCCTCCACATGCCACCTCCATTTTCCCCCTCCACACACCCCCCCCCTTCCACACGTCCCCTCCATACACCCCCCCCACCCTACCTCTCGACTACTTAGCACACAATCCTCCTCAGTCTGCATCCTGCAACCCCTTTACTTTCCCTCCCCCGGCTTGGGAAGTCTTTTCGGTGTACCTCAGACAACTCCCGGGCGTGGAAGAGAAAACTGGAGTGAGGCAAACATGTTCAACATGATGTCCATAATGTATTGAGCATTAACTCCAGGCGAGGTGAAGGATCCCAACATCAGAAGAGATCATGGCTCCAATTCGTGGCAAATCCTGGGAAATTAGTTAAGTTCCCTGAATCAAATGAAGATGAGAGAGCATATCATAGCAGGAGCAGTCCACCTTGTTGGCAAGATCATTCCTGCAAATAAAAGAGTTGCGTCTACTCCTCGTAAGCGCACTAGTACCTAGTTTTTTCAGTTGGATAAAGCAGGAAATTCAGGCAAACACTGAGAACGGTTCTAGTGGAAGAACATGAAGAGCTGGTAAGCATGGTCTAGACTCTTCAATTGCAGCTCAGGGCTCTCTCCACACAGGTTCTTTCAATCACGGAGATTACCATCCAACATAGGAGCGAACAACAACAAAACATGGAGGAGTGTGAAGCGCTCAGACAACAGATACAGGCGCTCAAATTCGTGGTCGTGCCTACGTCACCCACTCCCTCCCATAACACTTATATCTTAGATGAGGCCTCTTCTCCAGGACTGCGCCCTCAGCTGGACCTTAACCTGTGGCCTCCAATAGAGGCAGAGTCCACCGCACCAGACCATAACAGAATTTAAATGTATGCAGTGTTTTTTCATACTACTACTAGGTACTTTCTGCATGGTTTTTACCATCGATACTCAAATAGGCTTTAGCATTTTAGTTAGCGCCACCCCTGCTCTCCATTTCCTTCTTGGAGAATTCAAGTGGGTGCATTTTGATTTCTGCAACTTTTGTAACAAAAACTCTATACTCTGCCTGCGTTTTTTAGCAGCTTTTTAATATATTTTTACCCAATTTATCTTAAAAAAAATAAAATCTAATTGATTTAGGTCATAAAAAATTCAATCAAAGTTCCACGCCATAACTTTGAATTTCCATATTGTTGGATGTTGATAAGTAGAGGGAAGTTTGGTACAATATTAGATGGCTCAAGAGATTGTGACATGTTAACATTTTATATTTACAATTCAATTCCATCATCCAAAATAATTATTGCCAGATTTTAAGTAAAAAATGGGAGTTTCCCTTCCCATTATTTTCATCAGTCAGAAAAGGGCCATTGTGTAGCACATTTAGACTACAACATTAAAAAATGTTATTTGAAGGTTTAGTGGAGTCTCTAAATTGATCCAAAACCTTAGAATTGCAATATGATCAACCAATTTGGGGATTTCAACAATTGATAATTTGTCCAAGCCTTGAGAAGGTCACTAAAAGAAGAATGATTTTGGGTTTAGAACCAAAGATCGATCCATTGAAGAGAACCAATTAGGAGCTCCAAGGGAAGAACTTTAAGTTGAAGCCATTGAGCTACATAGTCTTAGGGAATTTCTTAGGCTAAAAAGATTTATGTTATGGTTGTGAGGAAAAGGGATTTAGTGAGAGATTTTCATTACTAACACACTTGTTAATTGTGCCACTGAGTTGATGATAGGGACTCTTCTTTCTAGATTCGTACTGCTAACACACATGTCAATTGTGTCAATAAGTTAGTTATGAGGTCTCTTCTTGCTCGAGCTTGGATGAAAGTAAGAAGTAATCAACTGAATAAAAGTTTGTCTAGAAGAACTTGGATTAAAGTAGGAAGTAATCAACCAAATACAAGTTTGTCTAGGATATTTCCCTCCATTAACATGATGATATAAGTCAAACATCTCCTAAAAGAATATGGCTAGACATCTCTAATTCTTAGATGCAACCTGGAGTCAATCATGAGTGTTCCTAAAAAGACAATAGAACCACGCTTTGATGTCGAAGTTTGGTAAGCATCTAAATTCAAAGTGATCGACCATCTTCAACTTTATGGAAGGTGTTTGTATTTAACAACAAAAATATTCTAAAGAAATATTGTGATTTATCTCAATGCATAGTTAAGAGTAATGCATAGTTAAGAGTAGCAAACTCTTATTTATGAGAGGAAAATTTTCAAACTATAAGACAAGTGGGGTTTGGTGTATCCAAGAGCTCTAAAGAGATGAACACTAATACGAAGATATGCATTGTAATAGCAATGAGGCTTAGATGAGAGTCGCTCAAACATTATAACCCATATGAGATATCAACATCAAATTTGAAGATCTCATCTAGAATGCCTATGTTTATCTTTCTTATAGAAAAACTTTACAGGTAGATGAAAAAGTTGTTTATAAACACCTTTCATTATTAAAAAAAAAATATTAATATATAATGTAAGGATAAATAACCATTTTGTATTATCTAGTACATTTGCTATGATTTCCTCTCATTCATCAATGTAAAGTCTTTGATTTTGATAATATCAGCAAGTTAAATAATGACTTATATATTATTTATTTTTAAAACGAATGACTTTTTAAAAACATTGAACATGAAAGAGACCTTAGACTTAATAGGGGCATGATAGATGAACTTACGAACATGAAAGAGACCTTAGACTTAATCAAGGCCATGGTCAAGAAGGGAGGGCGTTGCAGGTGTAAAGACAAATAAGTAGCAGATGAACTTAATCGACAAGGGAGGGCGTTGCAGGTGTAAAGACAAATAAGTACACATGGAAATTGGGTGCAGCATGATGTATAAAATCCAAACAAAGAAGAGTTCGAAGGAAAAGGTGAATTGACCAGCGCAAGATCCAAACAAACGATAACTACCTCCTCCGTTATCGACCATTGAGAGAGCAGCGTTAACAAGGAGAGAGCCATCAAAATGTGTGTCTCCATCGATTTGACCATACGTTACTAGCTCATGTCAAATCCTTATCAAAGAAATTTAAATGCAATAATTCCACTTTTTAAAAGTTGACATTTAGTTAATCAGGTGCTCGTACAAATACAAGTAGTAAATCTGCTAAGTAAAGAGTATTAAAATCTCATGGTATTTGACTTAATTTTAAGTACATGCCCCAAAAGTTTTGGCGACTTAAGGATGGAGCTTTTAACAAATACACTTTAGGTACATAGCTTTGGGTTCCATGGTAAGGAAGTTCCATTTCTCATTTCTCAATTATTGTACTGCTTGTAAAACGTGTCCATTTGTTATTTATCCTTTTCCAGAGTTACTATTAACACCATCGACTTGTAAACTCTTTGATAAATTATATTTTGAAAATCTCAATTCAATCTTTCTAAACGGGGGCATGTAATGCATGTGATTTGATGATAAATTGTTGGATGCATGTGCAGAGGGTGATACTTGAGATTAGGGTACCACTGGTATCTTGTACCTAGAAAACTTTGAAGTTTTTTGCTTTTGTACCAAGAAAGAAATTACTTTAAAAAAATCTCAGGTCGTCTCTCATATATATAAAAAATTTGTCATCTTCGCCTACTCTACCCTGATAGCGCAAGCATGGCATGCGATCTAATTTTTAATTAGTGTGGACATTTAAAGAAATATTATTAAAATATTTTCTCTCATATATTAATAATAATTGAATTGTATACCCAAGACCAATACATAGGCTACATAAAATGTTTCCCAAGCACAGGTTGTCTTTTAACTAAAAGTGGAAATATCGAATCCCACTCATCGATTACCTCCACCGAGGTTCGCCCGCTTGATTTGCTCCATATAATCATATTCAAACTAGGTTTTGTGTGCAGGTTTTTTGTGGCGATTCTCGATTTGACATTTGATTTTGTCCCATAGCACTATGTGGGATTAAATAATTGAGGTGTGATTTTCACTATAAAATATTGTGTCGCCATTTATGATTATGCTAACATTGTTGGGAAAGTAGTTGGTTGTATATGTGACAGGGAATTTTAAATGAGACAGTTAACTGTTCATCTTATCTAATTTAGATAACCTTGTTCCAATTTTCTAGCTAAAGTCTAAATATGATCATGATTCGGGCTTAAGGTCAAATGCCTTAGAGGGGGGGTCAACTTATCTAATTTAGCTGAAGTCTAAATATGATCATGATTTAGGGTTAAGTCTCAAAGAAAAGGTCCAATGCCTTAGCGGGCGGTCACCTTATCCATCTAACTCAGACAACCATGTTGCAATTGTCTAGTGATAAAGCACAAGTGTCAAAGTCTAAATATGATCATGAAAAAGATATTTCACAGTTCAGCTTATCTATGGTAAAGCATTACATGTTAAAGTCCAAATGTGATCATGATAGAGACGGCATTTAGTGTTAAGTCTGAAAGAAAAGGTCAAATGGCTTAGCGGGAAGAGACGGAATTTAGTGTGTAGATCAAATCCCTTGGCAAGAGGAGGGCGGAGTTAGTAAGGGAAAACAGAAACACACGAAAGAGTGTAGAGAAATGTTTGATTCATAGAATCAATTCTAGGTTTTGGGTTTGTGGTATCTCGTGCAAGCCGCAGCGTCATGCGAATCGCGCGCATATGCTTTTTACAGGCAATTAATGCAATTTCCGCACATATACTTTTAGAGGCAATTAAGGTTCCGTGTTTCTTTCTAATTTTGTCAATGTACAGAGATGCTTCCGGGGGGAGAGAGGGGGTTATAATAAGAAGAGGAGGGGGTTGCTTCTTTCTCATTGCATTGCATGGGGACATTGAAAGAAGAATTGTGTTTATTCGGAGGTACCGCTGCACGGCTCGCGCCAACAGTGTTGAAGATAAGAGCTAGAGAGATCTGGCTTTGATTTTTTTTACTGTGCTGCACATGTAGTAAGTGGTCATGGCAAAGCCGTCGTCCGCCCACTGTTTCTCCTGGTTTTTCGTCCCTTATTGCTCCCCACTACCCCCCGCACGTCGTTTCTACCTTATTCCCTGCTCGCGTCCTCTTAGTCCCTGCTCGCTTCTTCTTGGCCCATGAATTAATGTGTCTATCGTCACAATTTGTGCAGATCTGCGAAGACTGCATTTCTTGTTCTTCAGATCTTCACTGCAAGCCCTCTTTCTTGAATATGCAGTTTCAGACTCTGTGCCGGTGCTCCCTTAATGACGGATTGACTTCTGGCAGATCCTGAGATCGATTCTTCTGAGGACCTTATATGCACCGATGGAGTCTTTATTTCCACGAGTTTTTTGTTTGAGTCTGTGGAGGCCGCGCCTCGATCTGTTGAGTGCTGACAGAAGAGAGTGAGCACACATAGCAGGAGCTCATGAGACTATGAGTTCAGCCATGCGTGCTCACGTCTCTTTCTGTCAGCGGCTCATCGGGAGCGATCTCAGGCTTTAGGTCCCTTCCCCTCCTGTGACCCTAAATAATTTGTTAAAAACCAAGTGTCTCCTACTCCTCATCCAGCCGGCCGCTGTGGCCAAGGTTCCGAAAGAAGACCCCGTGGAAGTCCTCTTCATTTACTAGCGCGCGTTCTGCTGCAAAAGACCAGACAATGGGAGAATCGGGAGTCGAGAAATGATATTATTGAGGCAAGCACGCTTCTCGAATTTCTACAACGCCATGGCACTCGCTTCAGAGGTTATCCTGATACCGTTGTCTTCCAAATCTTTGACTGATATATTATTTGTTCCTTTTGTTTTTTACCTAACACGAGATTCCTGATATCATAGGGATAACAATTTCCCTGAATATTATTTTATCTTTCTGCTACCCTAAGAAACACGCAAATCTGTGTGAATCATCGAATACAGATCTCCCTGGTCCCCGTTGTAGGGAAATCTTGTCCGAGGCGTATCTTCTGGCTCTGCATGTGAAGTATTGCAGTTCCATTCACGGCACCTCCACCAGGGCCTCTGAAATTCGAGCATTTGAGATCCGGGCGGGTTGCTCACATGTATTTTGATTTGTTTCGGTTTTTTTTGGACGGTTTAGGGCGGGGGAGTGGAGAATTGAATTAAAATAGTAAGAATTAAATGCGCGACCTCGTTTAGTGCACCGACACGCAACTCGAGATTCTGGACGAGGCTTGATGAAGATATCTTTGAACTTTGGCTGAACTTTGGCGGAGAAAGCTTCGAACGCTGCTGGAGTTTGGGCACGGACAGCTCTTTTCGCCGACTATTTAGATAAGAACAAATCAGTTGCGTTAATTTTGCATCCATTTAGGCCTAGATGGAGACGATTTTTTCTTCACCTCATCCAGACTTTATCGAGAGGAAAAGTAACAAGTTTGCTTTCTGCTCCAGGGTTGCAGTAGCCGAGCTGCTGGTCAAGGACTAATGCGAATGCGAATGCGAAACAAGGGACATTCAACGCTGTAAGTATGATAACCTCTCATCGTAGCTTCCATACATTGAGTTTGAATTGATAAAGACCGTAATAAGCTCTTGTCATGAGTCTACTTTTTATGGACAAAATGAACTGAAAATTTCTAGCCTACTCAGAATTTCTGATCTTATGGTTTCTATTCTCACTGAACATAGAATTGATACTTTTGAAAAGCTGGAAACAATCTAATGTATGTTACATTCTTATTATAGGTAATATGCGATGATTCACATGTCGAAATCTAATGTATATCAGTCTTATTATAGGTAACATGCAATGATTCACATGTCGAATATCATGGTCTGCTGTTCAGTTCTTGATATTTTTTATACTCTGAGCATGCTTTTCTTTTTCAAGACCACAGTTCTTGATATTTTCCATATTCTGAGCATGTTTTTCTTTTTCAAAATCACAGTCTTACATGCATCGATCAAATGTATTTGCAATGGCTGCTATACTTGTGTACTTGGGTTGGAAATTGTGAACAAAAACAGCTACTATACTAGACCTGACCGCTTGCCTGCTTTCATTTTGAGCCAAACAACGCTGCATGAATCTTTTCACGGAATTGCATGATTTATGCCTTTATTGAATCACATTTTGAGCCAACCAAGGCTGCATGAATCTTCCCACGGAGTTGCAGGATTTATGCCTTTATTTAACCACTTCAGGCTATCCTTGTTAAGCTATGAAAGGAATCTTTCCTTTTCTATTTCTTAATATTCTTTTCTTCCTTATACGATTCCGTGCTGTCAATGTGAGTGAACTTTTTGTATCCTTGCTTATGCTAAAGACATATTTTAAGGGAAAGTTCCAGCGACTTTCATAGAAGAATATGTCTCTGAAAAGAGAGTGCTGGATATGCTACTTGTTTCATCCGTCAGTCATCATCAGAAGGCACCGACTTGATTTTTCTGGACAGTCATTATTAGAAACTACTAGAATTCCCAATAACGACTTCAATATGGAGACGAAATCCTTGGTTTTTTCGATGTATGAGTATTGTGCAATTTTTTTAGATTTGGCTACATCGTAGCTTCTTTTACTGGTCATTGGCTGGAAAACCATATGCATGCACTTATATGGCTGTTTAAATGTTAGAACAAAGTAATCTGCGGTGACATGGATTTGTTTGTCTAGTAGATGATTCGGCCCCTTTCTGCGAAGCAAAGTCCTATTTCCATTGATATTTTTGCATTTAACTAGCGAATTCATCTTGACACATTGGTTTATTGCACCCAAGAGTTAACTTAGTCAGGCTTTCCTTGTGCTAGAAAATTTCAAGCTGAAAGTAGTCGTATTAGTAGTTTCTTATAAGATGGCCAATCAAGGGAGAGGTATGTCAACTGCGTGGCCATTTATTAGTAGTTCTTAGTGATATTAGTAGTTCCTTGTTTTATTTTTATTTATTTGTTTGTTTTGATCCTTTTTTATTTTATTTTGTTTTGATATTCTGCGGACAACTATCTGCTAATTTATTTATCGTTTATAGTTTCCAAATTAGTGATGGATTTATTCTTTTCCACTATTGTCATGGAATGGATTTTCTACCTCACCCTCTTTACGAAGAGGGTTAGAAAATGAAATCCCATGGAATTCAATTTGGTATGTACTTGATCAATTGTATTCTGTATCATTCTTGGCAACGTTCCATAGAGACCTAAAAGAATGATAAGAAAGAAGTCATGGGTATAATATGAACATTCTACTTGGACAGACTACACATATGCAAGATCCACCTCATCGCCAGGGAAAATGTTAAACAAATTCCAATTAACTTTATCTGAAGACAGAATTCTAGACATAGACGCTGCTGATATATCAATATTTCAATCAACAGCTTGGAAAAATTATTACCAAATGTAATGTCTTGTAGGTCGAACGCGATTACTGCTTGAAGCAATCATGCATTCTCCAGAGTTATCCATGTTTCATCACTCTTCTTTTGTGTGTCTATTTATCCTTTTGCTCTTCATTCTCAATTATCAATCTAATACAAAGGCTGCAGACACATTGAAATAAATAATAAAGCCCTAAATAAAGTTTCCTGTTAAATTATAAAATATGCAGTAAGAATATTGTTTCCAATTAAATGCCTGCATTTAATAATTCATCTCCCACAACCTGCAGGCTCTTTGTGCATTTTCTGATATGCCCAGCCGTGTGTGAAACCACATAATTCATCTTAGAGTTTTTATTGGTTATCTTGGTGATTCTTTTGATAAGTTTGATATTCACAAGCACACAATTATGAAAATTTTACTCTCAATATTTATTCTTTTAATACTGTATTCACCTTTCAATTTGCTGATATATTTGTCTGTGAAGCTCCAGTCTCAACTAATTTGAATCAGCAACACAGATGTTTGTATGACCATATTTATGCTTTTAAAACTGTATTCACCTTTCAATTTGCTGATATATTTGTCTGACTCTCCAGTCTGAACTAATTTTAATCAGCAACACTGATGTATAATAATGAAGTCGACCTTATTCTAGCACGAGTTACATCAATTTTTACAAGCACAAAATTATGTAGAATTTCACTCTCAATATCTATGTCAATAAAACTGTGTATTCATCTCTCAATTTGAGATGTATTTGTCTCTAACTCCTGAGTCTCCACTAGATTGAATCAGCAACATAGATGTTTGCATGACCATATAATAATAAAGTCGACCTTAATCTAGCACGAGATACACCTTAATCGACCTTTCCTCATTTTTGAATTTATATTTTTTTCCCAGTTTTTCAATGAAGTCATCGATATTCTGAACAATTTTTTGCAGGTCAATGAATCCTGCTGGCAACGTCAAAGCATTTTCACTTTGCACTACCTACTTAAATTATGTGAAGATATCATAAAGCGGGAAAATTTTTAGTTCATTTACAGCAATTTTCAATAACCTTTGATGACCTAAATCATATACGTAGGCTTTCAGGTACGCGTTTTTTGGAGAATCAAATTTGATCAGATGCAAAAAAATTACAAATATTATACTGCCAGTAAACAAATTTCATTTCGATTCTTTAAATGTAATGTAGAATGCAAGGTAGCTATGTACACTCCTTTACAATATTTTCAGACCCACACCTGAACACGAGTATATAGTATTTTAACTATACTACAAAGCAAATGAGCTTACAAAATTTAGGTTTTAAGTGATGTTGGACTCTAAATTCATGGTGGGAAGGTAGGACTAGTGTCATGCCCTTGAAATTGAACTTCTTTGATGGAATCCTTGGAGTTCTACTTCGAGCAATGTTTCCCCCTTTTTAACTTATGACATTCTATATAAGGATAACATGCTTGATGATGTTACCATTTTAATGTGCTTGTAATTCCGTTTGTTCATATCTGTTAACTAATTTGTATATATGAGACAAAGGGTCTTTACGTGTTGGTTAGGAACTGCTTCGATCTTGGCACTTGGTTAAATAAAAGTTCGATTCTTGAAGATCCATTGGAGCAATGGGTGGGGTGTTAGTCTCTTTGAAAGGGTCATGCCTCCTTTACACAAAGTTTTGGGTGGTTATTTTCTTCAACAAGGATTGATTGTCAAGAGTAGACTTCACAAAGTTGACCCTACAAATTCAACATGTGCATTCTGAGATTAGGATGATACAATTCAACATGTTGTTTGTGAAATGTCATCTTGTTAGTGCATTTGGGGCATAGTTTCAGTCTGAATTTCATTCCTACTTCGTAGCACCACTCCTATGGAAGTCTGAATTTCATTCCTATTTCGTAGCACCACTCCCATGGAAGAGGGCCATTTTGGGGCACACTTGGATGGTTAGGGACAATTGCAAATTGATTTGGCTTTTAGTTCACATGGTTGCTATTGGCTTTCCATAGAACTATCATTGTATAGTTACATTCAATTAGGTTATTCATCCCCAACTACTCTTGGGGATTTGTAGAACTTTAATACAAAGATGTCTCTACTCCTATGAGTTCACGTACATGCATTTTGATATGTTGTTATGGTCCTCTCCATGGGAGCTCGAGCTCATGTGATGGCTTTTTATATTTTGTAGTTTGGGGTCTCTTGGTCTTGACTTACCTTTTTTGGTCTTGACTTACACTTTCTCCATCATCTCTTATAGCTAACACGTGAACATTATGCTTCCTCTTTAAGGGAAACTATTATCTTAAGAAATAAAGATGGTAGCACAAGGTAAAATCCTTAGAATTGTTTAAAGAAATATAAGCTATCGCTGAAAAGCCATACTAATGATCTTATTACTATCTAGTGATATTCCTCTTAATTACTCACAATATTGACACACCAATTACAATTTCATCATTATATTTCTAATAATTACGATGCCATCATTATAGGTTTTTTTCCTGTTGGTGTTGTCTTTATGTTTATCATGGTTTTCTTTTAGAGGTTTCATGACCTCTCAATGTGTAAATAATAAGTTTTTCTAATCATCATAATTATGCCGTAAGGTGATTATACTATGAGAAAGCACTTTTACAAATTCTTTTACCAAACCAATAAAAGAGTGACATATGTCCACTGCTAGTGCCCCTTTCCCTCCATCGTCATGCATGCCCTTCACCAGTGGACTTTGTTGCCTTTCACTTGTATTAGTCATGTGTTACCATCAACGATCATCTCATTGTGTCGAGCCCACCACTACAATTTTCTGCAACCACCATTGCTTATGATATAATTAGCCCAAACTCGATGGATTCAAGCCCCTGTCTATTACTAGTTCTCAAAGAAATATGAAGGGGTTTGGTCCATCATTACATCTATTTGCAACCACGACTGCTTATGATATAATTAGCCCAAGCTTGGTGGATTCAAACCCTTTTACTTAGTAGTTCACAAAGGAATAGGAAGGGATTCAAAGATCTTTTTCATCTTTGGCTTGGATTAAACTAGGGCCATTTAGGAGTCCGTCCCAAGGAATTGACCAAAAGAAGGCATCCTCACCTTGTCGATGAACAATTTTTTACTCTAGGGCATAGTAAGCAGAACAAGTAGAAGCAAAGCAATTTTCTCCGAAGAACTAGTTTACCTTTAATTATAGATAGATTGACCTATATACATAGTAAAATAAATCAATAGGGAGAAAGCGGGGCCAATGGCTTCAATGAGGCTGTAAGCATGTGTTACGTGGAAGCCCCTATAAGCAGAAACTCTGAGATCTCTTTAGGCCAAGTATTTCACATTAACACATCTACATGCATATACATACATGCACACGTATTTACATGTAAGCTTTCTAAACTATGGGTACCGTGACAACATGTTATAGTCCAAATATTTTACATTAACACATCAACATGCATATACATATATGCACAAGTATTTACATGTAATCTTTCTAAACATAGATAATTTGTTTATGGGTACCGTGACAACATGTTATAGAAACTTTCTCAACATAGATCTAAGTTTTTATTAGGTGCCATGTGAAATGTATTTCATGGTTGTTGTTGATTTTGTGCATAGTTGGGGATTATATTGCATAGATTTAACCTCTCTAGGATGTTTTGTTGGAATTTAGGTGTTTTATTTATTTATTTTCGAAACTGAAATTGTTCTATGGTATACATCTCTGGGATTTCTTTGCATGTTTTTTTATTTCAAACCAACAACTCATGAACATATTGTACGACCCATGCTAATAGAAGCTAAAACTTAATAAATTAATTAATACATATCATTGATATTTATAACTTTTTTTACTGTTATTTATTCAACAAACTAACAAACTAACCATTCATGGTTCAACAAATTATAATCGAGCACATGAAATACAAATCATATATAAAAAAAAAACATACACAACTTAGTAAAATAGTGAACCCTCATAACTATAATGACATAAATACCTCTTAGTGATGCTATTTTCCCAACTCTGTCTGTCCTTGCTGCTCTACCCAAACTCTGACCAAGCTGCTCTGCCCAAAATCGAATGTTTCCTCCCTGCCAGCTAGGAACAGAGCCTATCCGGCTCCCTAGCTCTAGGATTCCGTGAGGATTCCTACCCCTCGAGACCAAAACTCCCAGCAACCGATGCTCCCTTATAATAGTCCAACAAATTCCTCCAGCCTCAAACCAGAAAATGCAGTTTTCCCATACAATCTCCCCTCCTCTCGAAAATTCTCCCTGCCCCTAAAATCCTAGGCCCCCCTCTCAAATGTCTTTGCCCCCTCATATCCCCTCGTCCATTCACCGTCTCTCCATTCAATGCCAACCACCTTATCCCTCCATTCAATGCCTTATTCCTCCATTCAATGACAACCATCCCTCAATATGTTAAGTTTTCTATTAAATAAATTAAAATTTATTAAACTTTAATTCGTTACCCAAACATTAAATGAGTTAATTAATTAATTAACATACATTAAACAATAAATAAATAATTCATTAATTCATTAATATTATTAATAAATAATCATTATTTAACTAATATACATTAGGACAGTTAATTATTTAATTAATTAAACTTAATAAACCTTAAGCAATTATTTAACTAGGGTTGTTACATACACCCACCCTTAAGGAAACTTCATCTCGAAGTTAAAGTATTTTATGTTACAAGGGAAAAGAAACATGGTTCACACATTCATAACAAATAACCGACATTATTAGTAAGTAAGCCAAGAAAGCTCATACATACTAGTGTACATGTGTGAGAAATGCATGTGTAGCTAGTACATACAAGTCTCGTGCATGTACTAATAACAATAACTATCATCTCTATAGTAATTTCCATATGCATCCAATCCATTCAACAAGACTATTCATTTTATAAAAGACAATAAACCAATCAAATGTTGGTGATCCTTTAATTACAATTATCTAGCTCAATGATGTTATTTAGACAATTGTAGTTTAGTTACTATAATTAATGTTATTTAGACAATTGTAGTTTAGTTACATAATTATGAATATTCATATATATCCATTTTCTTTTCAGAAGGAAAAACAATAAATTCCACCATAAGACAAATCTCCATACACTCTCAACTATTTCTACTCATCCTTCCTCCATAACTTACTTCCATCTTTCATTCATATCCTTCCTCTGCTGGACTATCTTGGAGTGTCAACTATATTGACCTAACCCCAAATAGAAATCGTAAGCGGAAGTGTCACTATCTTGACCAAGCTTTTCCAGCAGGCAATTGACAGTCATTATCACACATCTAGGGGAGCGTGAGCTAACACTATCCTCCCATGAATTCAAGTTTCGAAGGATACATGGTGGGAAATGCCTCCACCCCTCCTAATCATGACTAGGGTCCACACCCTACAATGGAATGTATAGTGGCACCGTGTTGCTGGGAGTTTTGTCATCGTTTATTCAGTTTTGGGCAGTCTCACCACCTGAAATCCTGCACTCATCCACATATCATAGCAGTGCATCCAAACCAATATAATTTCACACACAAAGATTCATACCGTATTGTTTCTCGGTCAGTGGTCACGACATCCACTTTCATTATCATTATCCCTGGGCTATTTCATATCCCAATGACCTGCAGATTAGTCTGTAACACAAACTCATACTCATCTATGCATTATTATCATGTAATTGAATACAACTAAAATCTCAATTTGGTATCCCCATACCAACAACTTCAACATCAAAGTTTTCAAGTTATAAATAGATCATATAATATCCCATAATTCAATTAATGTTACCCATTCATAGAATTATCATTTACATAATAGATTGCATCATATCCAACATCATTCAAATAACATTTAAACTTTCATAGGATTCTCATTCACACAATATATCGCATCATATCCATCATCATCAATAACAATTAAACATTCATAGAATTTACATTCGCATAGTAGATCACATCATATCCATCATCATCAATAACATTTAAACATTCATAAAATTTACATTCACATAATATATCGCATCATATCCATCTTTATTCAAATACATTTAAACATTCATAAAGGTTCATACGTCTTAAAAGTTCAAGTGTATCATTTAATAGTTTCACTTTGAATAGAAAATAAAGGTGTTTAGGCCTCAAGTAATCCTAGTTGTCTAAGTCAAAAGGTGGTGTTACATACACCCCACCTTCGAGAAACATATTCTCGAGGTGGTCAAAAAAATGAGGGATAATCCCGTTGTAATGTCTCGGCATCCTCCCAAGTAGCAGATCCTGGACTATACTTGTCCCACTGGACCTTAACTTAGTCTACCAGACGGTTCCTGAGCTGTCGAACTCTACGGTCCAATATGCGTAACGGTTCTACTGTGAGGGTTCCCGCGTTCCCTACCTGCAATTCCTTCCAATTTAGTTTATGTGATTCATCAGCAACATAATGACGTAGAACAGATACATGAAAAACATTATGAGTTTTATGCAAGTGGGGTGGTAGTACGAGATGATAGGCAACGGGTCCAATTTTCTCTTGGATTCTGAACGGTCCTATAAATCGAGGTGACAACTTTGTCTCCTTCCCGAATCGAATTGTACTCTTATTAGGCCTGATACGAATGAAAACATGATCTCCCACTTTATAACTTCGATCAGTCCTGTGTGCATCCGCATAACTTTTCTGTCTATCATGTGCTTCCTTTAGTCTCTGCCTAATCTGAATCACTTGTTCCTCCATCTCTTGAATCAATTTTGGCCCAACTATCACTAGGTCTTCTAATCTATCCCAACTCAACGACGTTCTGCATGGCCTTCCATATAGAGCTTCATAGGGTGGCATTCCGATGGAGCTATGAAAACTGTTATTGTAGGCAAACTCTACCAAAGGTAGGTACCTCTCCCAATGGGTTTGATTATCCATGACATACATCCTTAGCATGTCTTCCATGACTTGATTTACTCTCTCAGTTTTCCCATCTGTTTCAGGATGATAAGTTGTGCTTAAGTTCAACTGAGTCCCCAACGCTGCCTGCAAACTTATCCAAAACCTAGAAGTGAATCTGGAGTCCCTATATAAAATGATCTTCTTAGGTATCTCGTGCAAATGGATGACCTCACTTACAAACACACGTGCCACATCAATGACATCGTAAGTGTCTCTAATCGGAATAAAATGAGCATTTTTGGTTAACTTATCAACTATCACAAGAATGACATTGTGTCTATGAGATGTGAGAGGCAACCCCACAACAAAATCCATAGAGATGCCTTCCCACTTGGACATAAGAACATCATGTGGTTGTAGGAGGCCTGTCGGGTGGTGGTGGTCGGCTTTCACTTGTTGACACTCTAGGCACTTGGCGATGAAATGGACTACATCGTGCTTCATGCCTACCCAGAAGAAGAGCTTCCTCATGTCTGCGTACATCTTCTTCACACCCGGATGCACACAATAAAGTGCTCTATGGGATTCATTTAGTATGATGCTTCGAATATCCCCAACTTCGGGGATGTACATCCTTCCTTGATATCTTAATAGTTCGTCTGCTTCCAGACTATATCCTTCATACTTTGGAGCTAATTGCCTCCCACTCTGGAGGTTTGAAGTAACCTTTAAATACCAACTGTCTCCAAGGAGTTGCATCAACACAAGTTCCCTCAGATTGACTTTTAAGAGTACCAAGGAGAAGACATGTGGTCTCCTACTCAAGGCATCTACGACCACATTCTCTTTTCCCTTGATATATGAAATACCAAAATCGTACTCACTCATAAACTCACTCCATCACCTTTTCCTAGCATTCAAATCCCTTTGAGTGAAGAGATGTTTTAAACTTTGATGGTTCGTTTTGAGCTCAAAGTTTTGCCCCACAAGATAGTGCCTCCAAAGTGTAAGAGCTAGCATTACAATTGCCAACTCTAAATCATGAGTAGCGTAAAGCTCTTCGTGTTTCTTCAACTTTCTTGATTCATAAGCTATCACTCCTCCATCTTGCATTAGCACGGTCCCCAACCCTTGATTTGAGGCATCCGTGCAGACTGTGAAGTCCTTTTCCATATTCAACACTCATAGAAWTGGCGCACTAGTTAGTAATCTCTTAAGTTCGTTGAATGCACTATCACATTCTTCTGTCCATTCATACTTGACCCCCTTGCGCTGCAAAGTGGTGATGGGTTTCACTATTTTAGAGAACCCTTCCACAAATCTCCGATAATAACCTGCTAGCCCCATGAAGCTTCTTACCTCATGGGCATTTTTCGGCACTGGCCATTCCATAATGGCCTTTACCTTTTCTGGGTCCACAGAGATTCCTTCACCGGAAATGATATGTCCTAAATAATGAATTTCTTTCTAGAAGAAGGAACACTTCAACAACTTCCCATACCATTTGTTCTCTCTAAGGTAGGACAACACCACTCATAAGTGTTCCTCATGCTCTCTTTCGTTTTTGGAATAGATGAGGATGTCATCTAGAAAGACGTGTACAAAATAGTCTAAGTACTTCTGGAATACGTCGTTCATGAGGCTCATGAATACTGCTGGCACATTGGTCAATCCGAAAGGTACTACGACGAACTCGTAATGTCCAAACCGAGTTCGAAAGGAAGTTTTAGGAATATCGCCTTCCTTAATCCTTAACTGGTGATACCCTGATCGCAAATCAATTTTTGAGAATACCGCTGCTCCTTTCATTTGATCAAAGAGGTCATCTATTCGCGGCATTTGGTACCTATTTTTCACTTTAGCACGGTTCAAGTCCCTATAATCTATACACAGTCATAAGGAACCATCCTTCTTCTTCAAAAAAATTACTGGTGCACCTCAAGGTGAGACACTGGGCCTTATTATCCCTAAGTCCAGTAACTCTTTCAGCTGCATTTGCAACTCACACAGTTCTGGTGCTATCATCCGATACAGAGTCTTGGAAATTGGTTCTGCACCCGGTTTTAGCTCAATAGTAAAATCAAGCTCCCTCTCAGGAGGTAACCCTGGTAACTCGTTCGGAAAAACATCCTTAAATTTTGACAATATCGGGTACTGATCCAAGGAGGGTCCCTTCCTTTCATTCACTGCTTCCACTACATACAATTGACACCCTTTCCTCATGCACTGCTTAACCTTCATAGTTGAGATAAAGCGTAGAGACACATGTCTCCGTACACCATGGATCTCTACTGGTCTTCCTTCATCGTCGACACAAAGCACCCTTTTTGCGAAACAATCTACCAAAGCTCGATGAGCTTCTAACCAATCCATTCCAATGATTAGGTCATACATCTCAAGAGCAGTGACGTATACCTTCAACCTGGTAGTACACACTCCCAGGTCTACTATACAATTATCAATGCTAGGTCCTATCGTTTTTTCCCCCCCCGAAGCCATCTCGACTTGTTTAAAGTCATCGTGCTCGTAAGCTGCCAACCCACTCTTTGCTAATGCAGAGGGTGAAATGAAACTATCTGTAGCACCAGAATCAAATAAAATCTTAACATTGATATGATTTAGCGTACCTGATGACTCCACCACCGTGGATTGATGTTTTGCCTGACGATTATTAACCGCTGTGTAAATCTGGTGGCTGCCACTTGCTCTTCCCATCGGGGCCTTTCTTTTTCTATGCACAAATCCTAATTGTAACTCTGGGCAGTCACGCTGGTAATGGGGTCCTCTGCATCCCCAACAAGTAACAAGAGATTGAACCTATGCATTGTTCTGTGACTGTCTCTGAAATGAGTTCCTTCCCCTGGAACCCTTGCCCCTACTAACTGTCCCCTGAGATGGTCATGGACCTGTCTGTGTCGTTGGTGATGAACGAGACACTGCACTCATTTCCATTGAAATACCTGTGGCGACTGTCCTTGGTGTGACTCTATTACCATATGGAGGTGGCCTGGAGCTCCCTCCCCTGGAGAAGGTCTTAGGGGCCTTCCCAACGAATCCAGGACGATGCAAAAAGGTCAGTCTCGTACCTCCAGTTAAGTTCATGTGTTCGTTCGCATAACACACATTTTCCATTGCTTCTGCTACTAAATATGGTTTCCACATCCGCACCATAGCCCTTATCTTAGGGTTTAACCCATAGACAAAGCATTCTACTTATCGTTGGTCATTATCCATGTATGAAACATATTTGACCAACTCCATAAACCTGATCTCATATTCTTCTACGGTCCTGTTTCCCTGTACTAGAGCATGAAATGCTCCCACTTGTTGTTCCTCATAGTAAGCTGGTAGATATTTCGTTCGGAACCTCTCCTCGAAAAGTTCCCAAGATACGGTGTCCGGGGTAAGATGCAGTTTCATTTCCAGGTTGCCCCATCAGTTCAAGGCACTGTCTCTCAACTGAAAAATCGCTATCTTCGCCTTTGAAGTGGACGCATAATCTCTTAAGGAAAAACACCTTGTCATGCCTTCCAACCATGCCTCAACACGTTCACTGGCACGACCCCCAACAAACTCCAGAAGTTTGATCTTCTACAGTTCTCTAGTGATGTCTTTGGGTGGAGGTCCTCCCCCTGAATCCCTCGACACTTCTGGATTACCCGTTCCAAATGGTGGGGGTTCCACTTCGATCCCTACTGGTTGACGCCCCTTTAAAGTCTCATTTATGGCCTCCAAAGAGCACAGTATGAGAGCTAGTTTAGGCGATGGTGGTGGCGACGTTGGCGGTCCTTGCGACGATGCCCCTCTGCCTCGATTTCCTCAAGTCCTAACCATCCTGTATAATTTAATCTTCATCAACCAAAGCTGTCAGGGTGAGTTCAAGGACATTTCACATTTGCGCAACTTAAACTAGAAAGCAGGGTTAGGCGTAATTTTTTTTTTACTTGTCTGTAAACAGACGTTACTCTCTTTAGGGGAGGTGGCTAGGTTAGGGTTAAAGCGTCTAAGCTCGATGTCTTCGCCTAAGAAAACTACTGACTCCCTCGCCTGGTAGCTATGCTAGCTTTGCACCATACTCGCCAATTTCTCTAACTTACCTGCCTAGTGCGCATGAAGCCCCCTCCCGCTTTATCATGGTTTAAGTCTTTAATTAATGTGACCTTGAACATACTTAATGATTAAATTATGTACTCGGTTATTAATATCAATTACTCGATTTAATTAATTAATCATTAATATCAATAGTTGAAATA
>SNQJ01S0003040.1:257299-278894 GCA_010110895.2 Picea sitchensis
AGATTTAAATTTAAAACTAATTAAAAAAAATAAAAATAATTAAAACTAATTTATGGAATGGTCATTAAAACTAATAAAAAAAAATTTAAATTTTAAAACTAATTAAAACTAATTTAAAACTAATTTAAATTTTAAATTTTAAACGAATAATAATAAAAAATAAATAAATAAATAAAACAAAATAGCACAACAATTTTTTTTTTAAATAAATTGATATGGGCATCGTGGGTCCTTGCATGAGGCCCACGTGCCCCTTTTTCCTCTCCACTCCCAAAACCCTACACGCTTCGCCCCCAAACCCTAAAGGCATCCTTAAGCTATTGCGGTCGACCCCTTTCATTTTTTTCTTTTTATCATCCTCTCAACAGAGGGAAGGCGTAGGCTGCGTGGGCTTGGCCGCACAGTCCTCTGGCTGTGCAATTACGTCGGGATCCTTCCTATGGGCAAGGTGCCATGAACAAGCCCTCGTGGGCTCCTCCTTCATGGCTTGACGCTGGTCTTGGTTGCTGGGCTTGTAAGTTTTTGTTTGCGAAAGGGTATGGACACGTTGTGTGCAATCTGTGCTCTTGTAGTGTTTTGGAGGATTCAGATGCAGAAGAGGTTTGGCCTACCTGGGAGTGGCTGGTGTTGTGGGTAGCCTAAAGTGATAGATTTAGTGCAATGGATTTTCTACCATGTTTGTTCTCTCGGTCATGATGGATTTTCTACCGTGTCTGTTCTCTATCGCGTAGTGCATGATAAAGACTCATGGGTGCTTGATGTTGGTGTGTAGCGCACCTATGGACTCGTAGAGCACAAAGGCTTCCTCTATAGCTCGACGTTTGGGCTTTGAGCTATGCGTTGGTGTAGGTTCGAGAAGGGACCGAGAGTTCGAGTCAAGGGTTCGAGTCTTGGGAGTGGTTGTGCTCCTATTTCTTGAATGTCTAAACCCTAAACCGACTGTTATCCTTACCTTTCTGTAACTGTGCTATTCCATTATTTGGCATACGGTGTGGCTTTGATGTGTTGATTTTCGTTTCTTTTTCAACAGTAGTCTGCTCGGACGAATAATGGGGATCGAGCCTATTAGCCTAATATATATGTATATATATATATATATATATTTTATTTACTTACACTATGCTCCCTTGCTAGCTTGGCACTTGTCTTTGGTGTTGGGATTTGATTTGATTATGATTTCATAAATAAAATCCAGTTTCATAGCACTTTAGGCTGGAAACATCGTAATTCCTTGTAGTAAAGAAGCCAGAAGTACGACCACAAGAACACCCATCGATGGAGAAACTGCAGATTGGGTTCACACGAAATATTTGTTGGGTTTACACGAAATACCTGTAGTTCGGTATCAAGTCACAATCCGATGGTTATGGAACATTTGGACATGAATTTAAAGCCATTATTCTTTGTCACTTGGGCTACAATTTGGGTATAACGCAAGATATACAATTGCAAAGTTACGTCATAGCAAATGGATTCCTAAGCTTTTTGTGCCTGGTATAGGCAAGAAACAAGATTTTCAAGGTTTACATTGATTGTCCTCTCTTCTTTATTTAGTAGATAGCATTAAAGTTGTTAAACTACACCCTATTTAATATGCAATAAACGTAGAGAGAGTTTCAATAAATACCCATGATTGTTTTACAATATTACAGATTGTAACTCTTATTAATTCTTAGCATGTGCAGGTGAAGAGTCATTCTTACAGGTGGCTAGAACCAAGGAGAGTATCTCTTTTTCTAATGCACATACCCTCCTTCAATTCTCCTAGGAAGCATGGACACTCTCACATTCATTCTGGGTAGTCTACTTAGAGTTATAGGTGAACAATACTTGCATCTAAGGGAAATGTGGTCTCAATCTACTGGGGATCTTGGCTTGGCTTATACAGATGGTGCAAAATGGCCTCTATAATCATACAGATGGGTGGGTATATAGCAAACAAAGTGAAATTCTATGCCCACTGGTGAAGACTTGTCTAGATGTTGTCGTTGTTAATGGCGTCCATGGCTGGTTATGGGCACCGAATGGCCGACTGGCTAGTGAAGGATAAAGGCCACATGTTCATCTTTAAAGCTATTTTGTCATCGAATGTGAAGTCCCCAGTGGAATGAGAAGGTCCTGTATGATGAATGCCCATGGTAAACCTTACGCTGAGGGATGGACCATGCTGTCATAGCATTACAAAGAGCATTGTGGTGAGTTCCAGAACTTGTTCAGTCCCTACTGGAGAGGGTGATCGAGCGAGGATGGGACGTGAATATTGGAGAAAATGAAATGCTTTTTCTAAAAGAATAGTTTTGTAAATACCCTCTTCCTCTCTATCCTGCACATTGAATATGTATCCTTCTCAACTGTCCATCCATGAAACAAATTTTGTGCTTGTCTTCTTTTATTTTATATACCACTAATTCCTTCTACACTCAAACTGAGCAGAGAGGACCGTTTCTGCAGAGCATAGCAGAGAGGCTAATGGGTTGTTTCTTCAGTGCTTTTTGTTTTTGGTCTCTTAATTTTGTGGGTTGTTCATCTGTATTTGTTTGAGCACTATGTTATTATTTCAATTTTAGGGACCTGTTCAAAATGTCGTATGCGGATGAAGGCTCATGCCACAAGTTGTTGTCTTATTAATTTTTTTTTTTTTTTTGTCTGGCAATTGTGCTATTCATCCATGCATTAATTTGTAATTCTTCTTATTCTTAAGAAACTTCCTTATTGCTAGTGACATGTATATATCTATTTTTTTTTTTTTGGTCACTTTCAATATGTATAACATTATACTATATGTATATAACATTATTTATGTATGTGTAATAGGTTGTTTACATGACACACAACTTAGCTTTCTGTCCATAATCAAGAGGATGGGTGGGTAGGTGGGCCTTTGGTCCCAAATTTCAAACTATAGCTCAGATACCATGTGTAAGATCCTTGCTAACAGAAGCTAAAACTTAATAAATTAATTAATATATATCATTGATATTTCTTACTTCTTTTATGGTTCTTTATTCAACAAGCTAACCATTCATGGTTCAACAAATTATAATCGAGCCCATGAAATACAAATCATATATAAAAAAAAAAAACATACACAGCTTAGTAAAATAGTGAACCCTCATAACTATAATGACATAAATACCTCTCAGTGATGCTATTTTCCCAACTCCGTATGTCCTCACTGCTCTGCCCAAACTCTGACCAAGCTGCTCTGCCCAAATCCGAATCTTTCCTCCCTGCCAGCTAGGAACAAAGCCTATCCGGCTCCCTAGCTTTGGGATTCCGTGAGGATTCCTGCCCCCCGAGCCCAAAACTCCCAACAACTGATGCTCCCCTGTAATAGTCCAACAAATTCCTCCAGCCTCAAACCAGAAAATGCAGTTTTCCCATACAATCTCCCCTCCTCTCGAAAATTCTCCTCGCCCCTAAAATCCCAAGTCCCCCTCTCGAATGTCTTTGCCCCCTCATATCCCCTCGTCCATTCACCGCCTCTCCATTCAATGCCAACCATCTTATCCCTCCATTCAATGCCTTATCCCTCCATTCAATGCCAACCATCCCTCAATACGTTAAGTTTTCTATTAATTAAATTAAAATTTATTAAACTTTAATTTGTTACCCAAACATTAAATGAGTTATTTAATTAATTTATTAATTAATTAACATACATTAAACAATAAATACATAATTCATTAATATTATTAATAAATAATCATTATTTAACTAATATACATTAAAACAATTAATTATTTAATTAATTAAACTTAATAAACCTTAAGCAATTATTTAACTAGGGTTGTTACACATATTACAATGGTGTTCCTTTACAACGTAAGAACAATTTCTAGTTAAATGTATTTAGTCATTACTATGTTGAATGATAAGCTAATTTCTAATAAGAAATTTTGATAAAAAAATAGTCCGTTGAAACCATGGTGTGGACTTGTGTGTAGAAAACTTACACAACACAAGCTCATTGTGGTCCCCTAATAATCGTATATGACAATTTGAAGTCTTTCTTTACAAATTGAGCAATATGGTAGGATGGTTGTCGATGATACATAGAAACACACTTGGGTTTGTGAAGAAATCCCTCACAACTAAATAGATTACCATGTTCTAGCTACTATTACTCCTTTCAATGAGGTCGACATGTATAAAATATTAACAATCTAGTTGAGTGTCAATGCATTTCTTCAATTGAGTATCTACTATTGGTCCACATCCATTGGAATGGATGTGAGTAATTAGTTTTTCAAAGATTTGGGCCTTATCTCTCCATCAAGTTCTCTCATGTCTTAATTCAGAAAGGGGATTGAGCCTATGCTTGAGAAGATGACCATTTTTTCATATATGAATTAGAGGAACATTCTTTCATATATGAATTAAAAAAAAGACGAGTTTCTGGTAGAGAAGTATAAATAAAGTGCTATGTCTAGACTAGTGTGGACTAGAGAAGTATTTATAAAGTTGTGAAGGAAACTCCTATTGTGGACTTTATAAATAAACACACCCATCTAAGCATAGAACCAATGAACCCAATAAAATATTATAGTGTTATAGATATTTCCATATCCCTTGAGAGATATATTATTGAAGTTGCAATATAAATGTCAATAAACTCAAAAGTTTGATTTATTTCCTCGATGTAAATTGACTATGGTTGTGGCTAGTTTCCCAAATTCATTTTCATGGTATGTTTCTTCACAAACACACTTGGGTTTGTGAAGAAAACCCTCACAACTAAATAGATTACGATGTTCTAGCTACTAGTAACTCCCTTTAGTGAGGTCGACATGCATAAAATATTAACAATCTAGTTGAGTGTCGATGCATTTCTTCAATTGAGTATCTACTATTGGTCTTACCACAGCTTAGATGTAACACACAAGTTATGGTACATTCATTAGGTCATTCTCCAATACAAGAATAGTTAGAACATAATTGAAGATCCAATTTGCATTTCTTCAATTGAGTATCTACTATTGGTCCACTTCCAACATTTTTACCACACCTTAGATGTAACACCCAAGTTATGGTACATTCATTAGGTCATTCTCCAATACAAGAATAGTTAGAACATAATTGAAGATCCATTTTGTTTGATTATCTGTATCAAGAGTGAAACCTAAATGTATAGGTACATGTCTATTGTGTATTCATGAGTTTGCTTTGAAGATTCATTAAAACCTAGATGACAGAAAATAGAATGCAATAAGAAAAATAAAACTACAAAGGAAAGGAGAAAGTTAAGAAAAACATTAAGATTGGCTTCAAAAAAGATTCTTTGATACGGTCTACTCCTGGTTACAAGGTGGAAAAACTGGAACAAGATGATGAGCACCGAAAACATTTGAACAGTGAGGCTATAAAAGGTGAAGAAGGAAAGGAGAAAGTTAAGAAAAAACATTAAGATTGGCTTAAAAAAAAATTCTTTGATACGGTCTACTCCTTGTTACAAGGTGGAAAAACTGGAACAAGATGATGAGCACCGAAAACATTTGAATAGTGAGGCTATAAAAGGTAAAAGAAGCATGAAGGACTCGAGTTGTTAAGATGAGAATATATATATATATATATATATATATATATAAACATTGGATCTAAGAAAGTTTTGAAGATAACCACAATTGGAGTCCAGTGGTTTGAATACGAAGTAACTAAATTGGTCATCTTGCTTTCGTATTATCAAGTCTTATTTTCTCGAGATTTTATAGAAATGAATTATATCATTAAATCTATCGGAATAATGAATCTTTATGTAAATATGATGCTAAACTAGTTAACGAGAAAATATATCAATTAAATCTAAGTTTGAAAGCATGGGTGAAGCATGAAAGTGGAAAAATGTTGGAAGAGAGGTTGACTTTCCCTATTAAAGAGTCACATTGGATTATCCCAATGGTCATGCATACTAAGAAATTTGGAGGTATAAGAATTTGTGTATATTTTCGATGGTTGAATGATGCTTGTATACATGATCATTGTCCGCACCTTTCATTGAGGAAATATTGGAGAGCATTGTTGGTTGTGGACTCTACTATTTGTAGATGGATCCTTAAGATATTACCATGTGTGTATCATTCAGAATGATAACAAAAAAAATCTTTGCAACAAAATTTTAGGAATTTATTTATTATTTCTTGACATTTGGATAGAATAATACTTCGACCATATCTTCAAGAATTGTTATGAATGCATTTAAGTTGATCATACATAAAATCTCATAGGATTGTTTGAACGATTGGACAATATATGGTATTTAAAAGGATCACTTGCAAGCATTGTGACTTATGTTTGAAAGGTGTTTGACAAATGCGAATTTCTCTCAATTTGAAGGTTCTTATTTGTGATGCAATTTGCTTCCTTTCTAAGGCCACGTCATTTATGAGGAAGCATCAATGGCATATCAAAGATGAGATTGGAGCAATGATTGATATACCTCTGCCAACATCTACATTATTTTTTAGTGGAAAGTTTTCAAAGGTTGAAAATAATTACACTACGGCTTAATGAGAAGTGTTTGGCAGTGGTATATGCATTGCTAAAATTTGGACATTAACTATTGGCCACAACCTTCTCCCTTTTTCATAGATCATGAGGCCATTAAAATATCTTGTGAGTAAACCCATTTTCCATAGAAAGTTTTTTAGGTGGTTGCATGTATTAAAAAATATGATTTTAAGGTAGTGGCTAAACCTGAGAAGCATCGTGTGGGATTGAATAATCTATCACAGGTCAAAATTGAAGAGAAAGGAAATGGGATACAATGAACTTGTAGATACACATTTTTGAGACCGATGACAATGCCATTTGAACTTGACTCTCATCATGTGGGATTGAATAATCTATCACAGGTCAAAATTGAAGAGAAACGAAAAGGGATACAATGAACTTGTAGATACACATTTTTGAGACCGATGACATTGCCATTTGAACTTGACAACATTGTAATGTCTATGCCAAACGGATTGGCACTTGAAACCATTACCTCCCAAAGAAGAAATAATTGGTTATGAAGGAAACTCTATTTTACTTCGATTGATGGCAAATTATATAAAACTCAAAATGATTATATAATATGACAGTCATGTACTCCAACATGAGCATGAGAAAATACCAAGGCAAGCATGTGATAACAAAGAAACTTATAAAGTGCTAATGTCTGGACTAGTGTGGTCATTTATATTGTTTACTAATAGTCGAATATACCTTTAAGAAATGCAACATTTGTTAGTGGGTTGGGAAGCTCTCCCACTCTGATAAGAAGCCACTAAATTATTTTTTGGTCATAGAACAATTTGAGAAATGGTTTATCAACATAATTGGACCAATTAAACCGTGATCACAATGAAGTGGTTCCAATTACATTATTACTACTAGCAACTATCTAACAAAGTGGATGGAAATGATGGTGGAACAAGATTTGTATTATTAAGGTAGTTGAATTATTTTTGTACGATGACATCATCTCAAGGGTCTAACAAGTGTTCAATGAAAGCACTTAATTCATAAAATAATGCAAGCTTTAACTTACAAAATTCTTATGATACAACATCATAAGTGTTCTTATCATCCATATGCTATGCAAGCTTTAACTTACAAAATTCTTATGATACAACATCATAAGTGTTCTTATCATCCATATGCCAATGATACATTCAAAACGTTTAATAATATTTTAGAAACAATGTTGACGAATATTTGTAATGTTAGTCATGGCAACTGGGACGATCGAACAAAACAATTTCCAAAAGCTCTATGGCAAAGTCCATTCCAATCGACATTTGGCATGGAAGTAATTGTACCTCTGAAGTTTCTTAGTAAACATATCGAGAGTGGAGATTACAACAAGGATAGATGAAGTTGAATCACTTCAAGAGTGATTGGTCAAACTAGAATAACTAAAAGAAACTTGAATTATGATAAATTAAAGTCAACTAGTTAATATCATGTAGAAGGCATGCACAACAATGAGATCATAATAGAGTATTTGGAAGTCAAATAGAAATCTTTGTTATATGATAACGCATTTCTTTCGAACCTTGGAAAATTGAACATGGGATGGCTTGGTCCACATGTCATCTATGATATCCTTAAATGATCATCAATATGAAATAACTTCAAGATGTGTTCATGAAGGGTTATGTTAATATTCGTTGGCTTAAACCGTTCATTAACTTATTTAAGAGAGAACTTCAAGAAAACTTCTATGTTTAAGAGTAATATTTGTAATTTGGAGACATGAGCAGGTATTTATGTTAATAGAATTGTTGAGTATTTTAGAGTTATTATGTGTTATATTTTGAAGGCATGGAGGATTATGGAAAAAGAGAGTTTCCATAAATGAAATTTGGGGGTGGCCACTTGACCAGTGCAGGACTTGACGCATGTAGTGTGCAAAGATATGGCAGAGTTCGTTGAAGTATGGGTGTAATAGAAAGATCATAGGAGTTCAACACTTAGACATTTTTGAAGTTTTTGCAGCAACGATTGATGAAGCAACATCAACAATAGAATAAGTATGATTGTCGCAGGAGGAAAGGAGAAGCTTAGACATTGCGGAACATGTTATCATTGTAGTGGACAGATTGGTCGCACACAAATTTGGGCAGAGAGTAGTGTGGATGGTTACACAAGCTGCGGATGATTGTTGTGCGAGTTGGAAACTTGGGGTTTCCATTTTGGTAGAATTTGAGGTTTCCAGTTGGCACAAAACTTGGGGTTTTCAATAGACTTAGTTGAGATGGAGGAGCACGAGTTTGGGCAAAGAATTGGAGATTGCAAATTTTGTGGATGTTTTCGGGGACGATAATGACTTAGGGTGGGGGAGGATGTAAGGTATTCTTCTAGAAGGTCATGAAGACCCTCTCCCAAGTCCTCAAGGAGATGAAATTTGGGGTTGCTTCAACACCTAAGTGTTGCACTAGTTGGGAAAGTGAGCACCTTGGGCACACAAACATGCCAAGGCTCTTCCCCAACCATGAGGAAAAGCACAAGGCGAGGCGCACCAAAGAGGTTGGAGCATGTTGGAATGAAGAGAGCACCAAGTTTGGGGCACGTCGGTCCTAAGGGACGTGATAGTTGATGGGTGCACATGTTCGTTTGGGTGTGCCTGGTCTGCAAAGGGGTGCAACAGTTCATTTGGGAGTGATGGTTTGCGACACACCCAAAGGATGCGACCATTTGCGATGGTGACCTATGGAGTCCATATAAGAGAACAAGGGTGTAAAATGAAGGAATATAGATGGGAACAACAAGGAGAGCAAGATTAGCTCTACAATTCTGAGGAAAACTTGGACGAAGAGAGGCGAGCTCTCTCAAGGAGCCAAATCGCTCCACTTGGGTGGACTTGTGCTGCCTCAAGGTGATTTTGTGGATAGAGTTGGGGAGAACTTCTTTGGGTTGAGTTTAGTGATGTCTTGTTTCAAGTCTAGGTGAGGTAGGCTATGAGATAAAACTGTAAGTCTGTGTGAAGTCTTCTGACATAGATGAGACAATGAGTTTGTGGTGGAGGTGCACCATAGAAGTTGCGAAAGATGTTATGATGGACGGATCTTTGTGTGACAAATCTATGTATGAGTGTATTAGTGAGGTGAGGCAAGTTGCGTGACTCTTCCCAAGTTTTAAACTGAGTCGGTAGTGCACATATTGTAATTGTTTTGCAATAATAAGACTTAGCTGGGTGTTAGAAATGTTTTGTGTCGCCCACACTATATCTGTGTGTCTCTTTTTTGTTTCAAAAGTGTTCTCCTCGTTTCATGGATGTATGCTTAGATGACTAAGTATTAAGACTGTTAAAAAATTATACAAGAGAGTTCCACTAGAGTAGGAGTGTGACTCACTCGTAGCGTAGAACAGAGTATTGGTATGCTCTAGGTGAAGAGGCATAAGTCCAAATGAAGCATCCTTGGTGTTTCCAAGCATCCAAGTGAGAAATGGTGCGGTGTCGCATACCCTCAAGGGGTGTATGATTGGAAGTTTTTGGAAAGGGAAAGAATCTGTGGGGATGTGACACCTAGCTTTTCTAAATAATATGTTGGCCAATTATTCAGTATTTCCTCATTTTTCTCAACCGTGATTTAAAAAAAAACAAAACTAAAATGGTATTTATTAAATTTTGAAATTATTTTCCAACCTTCTTTCTATCCTCAATCCACTATCGTTGGCATTACTACTCCACTCTTCATATTTGTTGACCAATTTGATTGAGATAGCTTGAATGCAAAAAATTGGGCTCAATTAATCAATTACGGGGGCATGTAAAAAATAATCTTTGTTTTCTCCTTGATTTCTCTCATCGTTTCTTTCTCTTGGGTTCTAATCTTCTCAATTAATTACGGGGCATGTAAAAAATAATCTTTGTTTTCTCCTTGATTTCTCTCATCGTTTCCTTCTCTTGGGTTTTAATCTTCTCAATTTACATAGTTATAGATTCCCTCATTCTATCCAAATCATTAACAATGATATTCCTCAACTAGGACTGTTTCTTAATCATTCAATTTACTATGAAAAAGTGTGTAGATAGGTACCTTGTAGAATAATAGCCTTAGTAACCCCTTTTAATTAACTGACTTCTTTAACTATATTTTTTCTTTTATGAAAGATGTTACCTTATTGTTATCTATTTTCTTCTATAGTGCATTAGGTTGGCCTAACATACTTATTAATGCGTTATAAGCTACTTTTCTTCTTAGTGAAAGAGATGACGGTAGGTGGATTGTCACATGTTGGTTTCTCTTTTGTTGATTTCAGGTTGTAGGGTTTCTTCTCTTAGGGATGCACAAAATTGCTATGAGGGTCAACATTTTATATGCTAATCCTTAATTTTATTTTTTTTAAATTTGTTATATATTTTTTGATTGAGGATTTCTTATATGAATTTTATCACACTCACTTAATTTAGTATTGCCATGTTCACTTGATTAATGAGCATCATGTTCACTTAATAAGTTGTCATTATGCTAACTTTATAAAGTTTTTTCTTACCCGCTTAGTATCTCGAAAGGCTACCACATTTCCAAAGAAATTTCAGTAAAGGAAATTGGTATCCATACTTGGAAAGTATATGCTTTTTGTTGAGTTTGAGTCTATGAATCTAGTCGAATTTGTAGGTTCTTTCACATTGAATGGGTTTGTCAAATTTCCAAACTTATAACTTTTCATAGTTATTCCTCAATTTCTCTTTTTTTTTTTTTTTTTTTTTGGATTATTTTTCATCTACCTATTTTCCTAGTAATCTTCTACCCATATTTATGTATGTTTCCACTTTTTTTTTAAA
Organism: Picea sitchensis; assembly: GCA_010110895.2. Lineage (NCBI taxonomy): Eukaryota > Viridiplantae > Streptophyta > Pinopsida > Pinales > Pinaceae > Picea > Picea sitchensis. The sequence continues at coordinate 268,575 of SNQJ01S0003040.1, forward strand.
TGATCTTCTTCCTCTTAGCAATTTTTTGTTTGGCTTCTTCCCTAATGAAATTTTTTGGGGTTTTGTTTTCTATATCTTATATCTTTTAGTCTAGGGATTTCTATTAAGCATAATCTTCTTTAAAAAAAAAAAAAAAAAAAAACCCTCTTTCCTTATATTTACTTCATCTTCTTCTTCCTTGACATTCATTTCCTCTTTCTTCCACTATCTCTTTTTCACACCATCGGTTCTTTGATTCTTCTTTCTTCTTATTTCTTTCTCACCTTTCCATATTCATTTTTATTCTTTTAATTTTCTCTTTCTCTCAATTTCATGTTTCCGTTTGATCTTAAGATCTTCCCCAACATTAGCTATAGCTTCCATTTCCTTGGAATTTTATCCTTCTACCTTATTTATTTGATCTTCAAGTTTCCTCTTTTTACATTATTTATTCCCTTATTTATCAATCTTTTTACATTATTTATTCCCTTATTTATCAGTTTTGTCTTTCTACACCCTATTACTTTGCACTTTTCTTCTTAGCTTTTTCTTGGGTTACAATTTCCTTAGCAACTTTCCCTAGCATTAGCTATTCCATTTCCTTGGAATTTTATCCTTCTACCTTGTTTATTTGATCCTCAAGTTTCCTCTTTTTACATTATTTGTTCCCTTATTTATCAATTTTGGCTTTATACACCCTATTACTTTGCACTTTTTCTTAGCTTTTTCTTGGGTTGCAATTTCCTTATTCTTGGCAACTTGATTAAGGAAAATTTGAGCTACTAGCACATCATTTTCATATGGGTTCAGGCCTTCCCAACCAACAATAGCTATCAATTTGGAAATCTTTGGTTGTTTCCTTCCCTTTCCTACATAAATGCCATTTACCATTTCCTTGCTTTCTTTTGCTTGATTGATAAAGTCCTTTCGTCTTCTACTTATTCTTCATCATCTTTGGGAAGGTGAAAATGGATATTTTCTATGTTTCCATCTTCTTCATTACCATCATTTTGTCTTATCCTTTTCTTCTTGTTGCTATCATGTTTATTGACTTTCTAGTTTGTCATTATTTGGGAGAAGTAGATGGAAAAAAACACATAGTTTATGATGTGATTTCATTTTATTCCTTTTCCCTCACATTCATATAGATGGATTAAGTTTGGTTATGGAGAAGTCCCCCCTCCCCCATGATCCTAGTCTCGAAGCTCACTTCAGAGGGGAGTGAGTTCTTGGAACGATTTTGTGCACTCCCAAAACAATACTCGGTTGTTGGAATGATTCTCGTTGCTATTAGACCACGATAGAAGAAATTAAAAATGTATTGTGATAAGTGGTTTAAGAAATATTAGTAGATAATATAATTATTTTTCTTTTTAATTTAGAGGCTAGATTCTAGAAGTTAGAATTATTTGTGATTATCATGGCTTATTTTTTTTAACATTATATGAAAATTTAATTTTGAATTGCTAACTACAAATTATAATTGTTTGGTCATGATGGCCTATTGAAGTTAATGGTTGATATTATTTGTTATAGTTTGTTGATGAAAAATGTGATCTTTTGAAACTTAAAACTTGAATCTTGATTTTATGGTTTATCATTTGATGAGAGCAATCTAACTTATAATTTCTAGATGGTTGATGTTATTTGTATACCAAATGATTGAAGATAATGTTATTTGTGTACCAAATGATTGATTCTTTAATGATATATCTAATCTATTACGAAAATATATATAACTAATCTATTACAAAAATATATGATTGAAGATGATGTTATTTGTGTACCAAATGATTGATTCTTAATGATATAACTAATCTATTACAAAAATATATATAACTAATTTATTACAAAAATATATGATTTCATGTGTTTTTACTACTACATGTGTTTTTAAAATATACAAAAATATATATAACTAATCTATTAGAAAAATATATGATTTCATGTGTTTTTTACTACTACTACATGTGTTTTTAAAATATATATGCATCAAAATATATTAAATTATATATTATATAAAAACTCTCCTATAATGATTCACTTTTGAAGTGGAAATTGGCACTTCACACTCCTACCTCCCTCTCTGGCTCCCAATAGCTTTGGGATTAAGTCGGCTTCCTTAAAAGGTAATGTTGGTTATCTATATAGCTTCGTGACATATCCTCTAACTTTGTGACCTTCATTGTAATAGATGTGGTATAGTTGAGGCACAATTGCACGTGTATAGTTGATGGCAATTTTGATCGAATATGTTGTTCTATCATTTGTCTAATGCTATCATTTTTCATTTGAATGAGAAAATTATAGAACAACGCCTTTGGTGGAAGAGATGACGCATAATCCCGAGTGTTTTACAAGAACAAATTTCTCGTAGGGGTTTCTTAGTTACCTAAATCACCTCGAGGTGGGGAGGGTATACACTGTAGTTGAATTTGTTTCATTGAATTTGTTTAAAGAAAAAACAAATCATATATTTTCCCTTCTTTACATTTAATACAATTTTGCCAAACCAAATATGCTATATGCTCTACCTAATTATATGTTATTAAATCATATATTTTCCCTTCTCTCTACATTTAAAACCATTTTGCCAAACCAAATGTGCTATATGCTCTACCTAATTATATGTTATTAAATCATATATTTTCCCTTCTCTACATTTAATACAGTTTTGCCCAACCAAATATGCCATATGCTCTACCTAATTATATGTTATTCCTTAATCGGCAATTTTCTTTATAATCAACAAGTCATGTAGAGGTAAACGAGAAGATCTACCTGAGTTTGTTAATCATGTAGAAACAACAATTTCCACCCATTTATAAAACTCATTGGTTATATTATTGATATGGAGGCCCTTAGAATTTCTACGCCGATATTTCTATTTTTAATATTTAATATATTGGCTACTTGAAAATGAAATATTATTCCTTGTTGACAGTTTTTGTCCTCAAAGTGTATTTAGAGAGGTTTGTTGATCATGGCTTCTCAAGAAAGTATGAATCCTATTCTATTTCATTTTGCTAGTATGTAGTCACATGACCTATCCACCTTTTCTTTATGGAATCTATTAAAATTACTGTTTATTATAATTACTCTTTATTATTAGGGTTATTGATAAAATATGGAAATGTTATATTTAAGTTGTATTGGAGTATTATATTCCAACATCTCTCATTAGTGCAACAATACTAATAACTATTAAATTTACTTTAAAAAATATGTAAAAGGAATTTTTTTATCTAAGTAAATATGTAAAAGGAAATTTTTTATCTAAGGAAATTTATTTTGAATTTGTCAAATTCTTAATCTCTAAAAAATTAGGTTGAATTCTTGAGTCACCAGGGCACACTCACAGTTTGGTGGGGCGATTGGGTGAGCGTGTTGTAGAGAAAGTGAGACGGGTTGAATACTTGTGACTTGAATCTTGCGCTCCTATTCTATCTACACATTGGGTGCTCTGTAAACCATTATGTAAATTGTTGCGTCAATTTTGATGAGATGTTATGAGAAGACTAGGTTTTGTTGCTAGAGATGAGTTGGAGCTCATTCGTTAAACGATTTGGTCACATAATCGATCCTTCGTTAATCATTTAAATGATCAATGACTATCCTTGAACGTTTTCATAAAAGAAGGAAGATTTGGTCTATTTGATTTAGTCGAAGAATGTCTAACCGTAACTGGACAAGAAATATACTTAATTTAGACAGAAGTGTGTACACATATAACTAAATGGACATTTATATGGTCAATATATGTCCACAATATAATTGTTATGCGCCCATATACTTAATTTAAACATAAGTGGTCTAGTTGTGTAAGGATTTTTTTGGAGAAAAATGAATACACGGAGGCAAGGTGGTGTAGGGGAGAGGGTTGGTGTCCTCACTCTACAGGTTGATTCCTGGGAGGATTGGTGTCCTCCTCATTTGCAACGGGTTGGCGCCTGGGAGGATTGGTGTCCTCATTATTTGCAACAAGTGGGTGCCTATCGAATTGAAAGATTATAAATTGTAAGTTGGTGCTTGCAGAAGAATATAAAGAAAGATGTTATGTGGTTTTCTTCTGCATTTGGTTTCCACGTAAAAATATCGTTGTACTATTTTTTCTGTGTTGTTTTGATTTTTGCATACATTGGCGATTAAGTAAACACTTCAAAATAATATTAAACCATTAAAATAAAAGAATTTTTGAGAAAATTGATATAATACTTATTCACCCCCCTCTCAATATTACTCTGAGTCTCAACAATTGGTATCAACAAGGTTCCTTTACTAACAACCTAACAAATGGAAGGAAGATCACACAAAAAGTATGGAAAGTCAATATTCCTTTTCTTCTTTAACCAAACCTCCTCTATTCAATGGAAGAAATTTTTCATTTTGGAAAATCAAAATGAAGACTTACTTGATGTCTCTTGGTATGGAAGTATGGAAGATTCTGGTAGATGGTTATAAAATCCCAACAACTCTTCCAACTGATGAAGCTCGTAAGAAAAATTACTACAATAATGCAAGAGCTATGAATGTTATCCAAGGTGGGTTTGCATAAACATAATTTGTTAAAGTGATGCAGTTGGAATCCACAAAGGAAATATGGGACAAACTAGTAAACATTTATGAAGGAGACGAGAAAGTAAAGTTGGACAAAATTCAAAATCACAGAATGCAATTTGAAAACCTAAGGATGAGTGAAGATGAAAATATTGCAGGTTTCTTTCTTAGAGTAGATGAGATTGTAAACACCACGAAAGAGCTCGGTGAAAATATTGAAGACGATATGGTGGTCTAGAAGGTACTAAAATCTCTTCCCTCAAGACTTTAGAAGGTGGTCTAGAAGGTATGCAAAGGTTTCATCTATAGAAGAAATGCATGAACTAGATAAACTGTCTATGGATAGGCTCCATGGAATACTGACTACTTATGAGATGAGGACCAGTAAGGAACAACCAGATCTAAGGGATGTTGTCTTCAAGGCATATGTCAAATTGTCAACATCTCAAGATTATGATTCCTCTGAACAATTCTCACATGAATAAGAAGCTAACTTTGTAAGGAAACTGAAGAGGGGCTCCGGAAAGTATAAAGGTAAGTTACCATTTAAATGATTTCATTGTGTTAAAGTTGGTCATTTTGCATCTAAATGTCCTTTCAAAGAAAACAACACCAATAAAAAAGGAATAAAAGGAAATGATAAACCTAGGGAGTTTAAAAAGAAAAAGTCTTTTAAAATGAACATTTTTTATTCAAAGGAGGATAACAAAAAATCTCCAGACACCGAAGAAGAAGAATATGAGCCATATAAAACTCAAGATGAAAAACTTCTCATGGATTTAGAGCAACAAATACCTGATCAAGAAAAAACATATAGAAAAGAGTGTGAAGCTAAAGTCGACAAGGAAGGAGAACTCATTAGTGCTTTAGAGGAAATATCTTGACTTAAGAAAAATAATAGACTAAGAAAAGAACAATTACTGATTTATAAAGAAAAATACAATGAGATTAGAGAAGATATAGTCATCTTAAAAATGTAGCTAGAAGAGGCCAAAAGAAGGGAAGAGATATTGATGAAATAGATAAAAGAAAAGGAGAACATTTGTGACAAACTAGAAGGAGAAACAATGTCCTTAAGAAAAGATATAAAGAAGTCCAAGACTCAGATGAATATCAAATTCGTAAGAGGATCTAAAATCCTAGATAACATTCTCAACAAACAATGATCACCAGATGACAAGACATGACTGGGATATAAGGAAAGTTTGAACATTGTCAAAGGTGAGTCAAGCATCAACACGTCAACTACCAAGAATCCCACAAGATATTCCAATTCTCTCAAGGGAAAAAACAGTCAGCCTAACAAGTCAGGAAATGAAACTAAGAAGTAGTTAGAACTGGATCAACCCAACCATGCAAACAAATATGAAGCAAGGAAACAACAAATGCCTGAATCTTATCAAGTTGGCAGACAAGACCAATTCCTTCAAGTAAGTTCTTCATTCCAAGGCATCTAAACTTTTTCTATGGAAATTGTTTCTCTTGTTGTAATTTTGTACATAAGGTTGTGAGTTGTAGGACTTTTAGATATAACATAAATGTAGGAATGAGATTCAATAAACCTCAAATGGCTATGGTTCAAAATTCTTTCAATAATTCCTTTTCTCCTTTATTGAATGAACTCGAGTGTCACATATGAAATAATTTTGGACATAAGGAAAGTGAATGTAGAAGAAAGATGCTACCCATCTTTAAGAAATACAAACAATAAAATTTTACCAAGGTTTGGAGGAAGAAAAATAAAAATAAAGAAAAATGTGGACTAGCTCTATATGCCAAAAATTAAGAAAATCAATGGTATATCGACAATGTATTCTCCAAGCACATGACATGAGAAAAGAGTAAGTTTGAATTCCTAATTGAAGAAAAAGGTGGTAATGTTACTTTTGGAAACAATCCTCCAACCAAAATTAGAGGAAAATGAATTGTTGTACTCGATGAAGATAAGAAGGGAAAGACCAAAGCACAAAATCTTTTGTATGTAGATGGTATAAAACATAACTTGTTGAGTGTAATTCAAATGTGTGACCAAGGACACAATGTTCTCTTTCATTCAAAAGGATGTAACATAATGTATGGGAATACAAGGAAGATTGTTGTAAAAGAAGTCAGAACTCCAGGGAGTGTGTATGTCTTAGAAGAAGGAAAAGAAAAATGTTGCATTGGTAAACCTAAAGAGAGATGGTTTTGGCACAAAACACTAGGTCATCTTAGTTTTAATCAACTTTTTAAACTAGGAAGAAAAGATGTTGTATGAGATATGCCTAAAATTTCCAAACCCGAGAACAATGTATGCAAGTCATGTCAGTTTGGAAAGTAGTCAATAGTTCAATTCAATGCAAGGCAACACTCCACCACATGACCTCTTGAGTTGATCCATACATATCTTTGTGGTCCTACTAGTACACAATCACCACGAGGTGAATTTTTTTTCATATTGTTGATTGATGACTATACCAGGATGACTTGGGTTGGATTGTTGAAGCATAAATTCAGGGCTTTTGAAAAAATTAAAATATTCAATGCATAGGTAGAAAATAAAATGGACTTAAAAATCAAGTTCCTAAGGTTAGACTGAGGAGGATAATTCACATCTAGTTATTTTGAAAAACATGGGATCAAGAGACAATTTTATATTGCAAGAACCCCTCAACATAATGGAGTTGTAGAAAGGATGAACATAACAGTTCAAGAAATGGCCAGGGCCATGCTTGATGAATCAAAAGTACCCAATACCTTTTAGGGAGAGGTCATTCAAACTGCTTTCGACATTCTCAATAAATCTCATATAAGAGTAAACAACAATAAAACCCCTTGTGAGATATGGCATGACAGATCAACATCAATAAAGCATTTCAAGATATTTGGAAGAAAATGCTACATTAAAAGAAATGAATACAACTTGGGTAAGTTTGATTCTAGAGCTAATGAAAGTATCCTATTAGGATACTCTTCTAGAAGTAAAGGGTACAAATGCTACAACAAAAGGCTACACAAGATAGTTGAGAGTATAGATGTGAAAGTAGATGAAGGACCACTTCATCCAGTAAGACACCAACACCATGATGATTCATATGATGAAACAATCAACAATGAACCAAAAGATGAAAGAATGAACTAGCATCAGGAACAAAAGGATTTATAGGAAGAAGAGAGAATGGAAACACCACAGTCAAAGACCCCATCAAGGTATGTTCAAAAACATCATCTAGAAAGTCATATTCTTGGAAGCAAGGAAGCAAGTGTACAAACTAGAAGAAAACTTATAGGTACATCTAGATCTGCAAATTTTGCACTATTATCCATGACTGAACCCTAAATTTTGTGAAAGCAATTCAGGATGACCACGGGCTCAAAGCCATGAATGAAGAACTAGACCAAATAGAGAAAAATAAGACCTGGGATCTTGTTCCAAGATCCAATAACAAGAATGTAATTGGAACTAAATGGGTATACAAAAAAAAATTGAATGAAGATAGAGAGATAGTCAGAAACAAGGCTAGACTGGTATGCAAAGGGTATTCTCAAGTAGAAGGAGTGGAATTTGAAGAAACCTTTTCCTATGTTGCAAGATTTGAAGCTATCAGGATGTTTTTGACTTTTGCATGCTACAAAAAATTCGAAGTTTATCATATGGATGTCAAATCGACCTTTTTGAATGGTGACGAAAGGAAGAAGTTTATGGGGAGCAACCAAAGGGTTTTGAAATGATTGACAAAAAAATTATTTCTATCAATTAAAGAAATCCATGTATGGGCTAAAAAAGGCTCCAAGATCCTGGTACTACATATTCAAAAAGTATTTGCACCAACAAGGATTTTAAAAGGGAATGGATGATAGAAACTTATACATCAAGGTTGAAGGTAATGACCTATTAATTATTATAGTGTATGTTGATGATATTATCTTTGGCAATAACATTGAATTAATGAGTACGAAGCTTGTAGTTGCAACGCAATAAGATTGTGAGATGTCTACGTTGGTGGAACTCTCCTTATTTCTTGGTCTACAGATTCATCAATCAGAAAGAGGAATTTTCATTTCTCAATGTAAATATCTCAAGGAAATATTGAAGAAGTTTGGCATGGAAAACTGTGCACCAAAAAGCATTCCTATGACTACCAGTTGCAAACTCAACAAAGATGATGATGCTCCAGAAATAGATCAAACCATGTATAGGTCTATGATAGGAAACTTACTCTATCTCACAACCTCAAGGCCTGACATCATAAAAGCAGTGGGTTTGGTAGGAAGGTTTCAAGTCAATCCTAAGGAAACTATTGTTCTTTGATGCAGGAGCATCTCAAGCGAGCCAGCGCGGAGACAACAGACAGCTAGAAAAGCGCCCAACGCAAATTTTGGAAATGTCTTAAATATTAAATGAAGCCATTAAGAAGGAGTGCCCTTGTATAATGTGAACGGACCTTGAGCAATTCACTCTCATCCTTAGTAGATAGAAGACATTTATGGTAGTTAATGCAAGTAGGTGGAATTGAAAGTGTAGATTAGATAGTTTTAGAGCGCAAGAGGGAAACGGGATATAGACCCCCTCATTGTGTATTGTAACATTATTATTGAGTAGAGCATGAAGATTGAGAGAGCATAGAAGAAAAGAAGAGAGAGTTGTGTAGCAGACTCCATGTACAGAAGTTCTGAATTAATACAAGAAGGTTGCGATTCAGACTCATGGTGTTCATATATTCTCTGTGTATGCATCTTTGAATGTTATGCCCATGAATGTTTTTACTCTTTCTGTCATGCAATTGCGTTTATGCTATGTATGAATGATTTCTTGTTGAATGTTTGAAATCTGAGAGGAAAGGAAAAATGAACGAGTTTCAATTGTTTCTCTATCTGAGCAAGAGTTCCTGCAAGGAGTGCAGTTGAATTTGTCCACAAGGAGTGCGTCAACAAGGTGTTCAGAGGTTTGTCTCTAAAAGCTCAGGAGACATAGCTTTTGTTCTCATTCACACAAAAAGTGCAGTCAGGCACAAGAGACATGCAAGGAGTGCGCAGGCCGAGTAAAGTCTCAGGGTTGGGAACTTGAGCGAAGTATTGAGAGACTGTTGCTACAGGTGTGCACAGAGTCGAAGGATTTCAACACTTGGAAGTGTTTGAAGGTTTGCCACAATGAGTGCGAGCATGATTTTTCTGGAAGACTCGGAGTCGGAGAAAGTTCATAAAAACTCAGACCTCGAAGGAGCCGAAGGGAGGAAAAAGGCCAAGTACTTTGAGGTTTTGAAGGAAAGCGTAGTGACGAGGGAACGCAGGTGGACGAGTTCTCAGAGGAAGAACGGACGGTCGAAATTCTTTGTGGAGAGACCGTGAAGTCCCGTGAGCCGTCAGATCTCATGGAGAAGCAGGGAAGTTACAACGCGTGTTGTGAAAGGTTCTAAGCTCAGGAGGAGTAGGACCGTAGATCCAAGCCCCAAGGGCCGTTGGATTTACACGTGGATACCTGTTTCGGGATTTCGTAGGGTGAAGTTTCGAAAACATTGCAATGGGAATCGCGATATCACGAAACGCGAAATCCCGAAGGCTAAGAGAACGGTGTGGGGCCACAAGAGTCAGCGAAGCGGACAGGTGGCGCACTACTGACATGGAGTCAAACTCCGTTGACCGTTTCAGAGTTTCGTGGAGTGAAGTCCCGAATTCTTTGCATTAGGATTCGCGATATCGTGAAGTCCGAAGTCTCGATGGAGTAAAGGGGTGTTGAAAGGTCAAAGCTTGCGAGTGCATCGGAGGTTCGAAAGATCGGGTTTAGGGAATCACGGGAACAAGCTT
>SNQJ01S0003040.1:278944-307658 GCA_010110895.2 Picea sitchensis
CCCGAAGGCTAAGAGAACGGTGTGGGGCCACAAGAGTCAGCGAAGCGGACAGGTGGCGCACTACTGACACGGAGTCAAACTCCGTTGACCGTTTCAGAGTTTCGTGGAGTGAAGTCCCGAATTCTTTGCATTAGGATTCGCGATATCGTGAAGTCCGAAGTCTCGATGGAGTAAAGGGGTGTTGAAAGGTCAAAGCTTGCGAGTGCATCGAAGGTTCGAAAGATCGGGTTTAGGGAATCACGGGAACAAGCTTTTTGACATCGTGACCACCGAAATCGCGATAAGGAAAAGTCCGAAAGAGAAACAGCAAGGGTCAGCGTTGACTATTTTCGGGTTTTGGAGATTGAGGGATAATACGCCCGACCACCAAATTCGTGAAAGTGTGAAGTCCAATTTCCCGAAGTACAAGGGGGAATTCTTGAAGTTGATTGTGGGTGCAGATTTCCCGAAAGGGAAATAGAAGAGCCATTTCTGAAAGCTCTTTGGGCCAGTTGTAAAGGAAAGATCCTGTTGACATGGACCTTTCGACCTGCGGGTTGAGGAGGGGGGGCTGTGTCATTAATTTGGTATCAGAGTTCAGAAAGGTTCTTTGCTTTCTATAGCATAGAAGAGGAGGATTCACCATGCTGTCAAGGAGAAGGGACAGGCAAACACCCGATCCATCAGAGGATAGGGAAATGTCGAGAAGAAGAGGTAGTTAGATGACTGATCCAACTATGGAGAAGGAAATGCGTGATCTACGTGCTAGACTTGAAGACATGGAGACAACATAGAGGCATACAGTCAGTGCTGGGGATCTAAGTGATTCCAAAAGTGAAATTGAGGCTGAACATGAAGAAGAAGTTGTAGCTGAAGATGCATCAAACGAACGTTTGCTCAGAGCTATTGCAAGAATGGGTGCAAGAGAAAAGATGGACATTCCAGTTTATGAGGGAAACTTGGATGCAGAGGAGCATCTAGACTGGATTAGAGCTCTGGACACATACTTTGACTATGAAGATGTCGAAGAGGACAAGAAGGTCAAACATGCTGTCACTAGATTGAAAGGACATGCAACATTGTGGTGGGATGAACTACAAGCTGACAGACACTGCAAAGGAAAGCAGAAGATCAAGAGCTGGGATAGAATGATCGTGAAGATGAAGGTGAAATTCATCCCCAGGGATTACCAGATTACTCTGTTCAGGAGAATGCAGAACTTGAGGTAGAAGCTGATGACTGTGAAAGAATACACTGAAGAATTCTACAAGCTGAACATTAGGGTAGGTCATCGAGAAAGCAATGATGAAAATGTTTCCAGATACATGAATGTCTTGAGATATGACATTCAGGATGATATGATCATGGTAACCATCTGAACGGTGGAAGATGCTTATCAGATGGCTCTAAAAGAGGAAGAGAAGCTAAGCCGAAAGTAAGGTCAAAGAGGCCGAGGCAGAAGTCAGCCCAGAGGCAAATCAGTTTCCTAGGATAAATATCAGAAGCCCAAGGAGGACTGGAAGAAACCTCAGACCCGAAATGAGAGGGGTGGAACCTCACAGTGAGGGAAATATGCTGAGCAGAGAGGGCAGCATACTGAACATAGAGGAGATTATGCTGACAACAATACTTTTCCTCGTACTAGAGGTAGAGGAAGAGGAAGAGGTGGAGTAATAACATGCTTCACATGTGGAAAGAATGGGCACAAGTCTTACGAGTGTCTAGATAAAAAGAAAGAGAATGGAGAGACTCACATCGCCGAAGCATAGAGGCGAGATGTTGAGGCATAAGACATTGAGGGCGGAAGATCGCTGATGATGCGAAAAGTTCTTTTGACACCAGAGAAGGAGGTGGAGAGTTCAGTCCAAAGAACCAAACTTTTCTGGACTGCTTGCAAGACTAAGGATAGGGTATGCAAGGTCATTGTGGACAGTGGTAGCACGGATAATCTTATTTATACAGAGATGGTAGAGAAGTTGGAGCTGGAGACGATTGATCATCCAAGCCCATACAGAGTTTCATGGCTACAAAAAGGACATCAGGTAACTGTCACTAAACAATGTTTAGTTGAATTTAAGATAGGAGGATATAATGATAAGATACTCTGTGATGTTATTCCTATGGATGTTTGTCATCTATTGCTGGGTAGACCATTGCAATATGACAGGAATGTGATTCATGATGGGAGAATGAACACATACACCTTAGAGAAGAATGGGAGAATTCACATGTTGCTTCCAATCAAAGATAAGGAGGTGAAACGGGAAGTAAGTAACATTATTCATCTCATGAGTGGGAAGGAATTTCTTACTGAGGTTAAGAAGAAGGAAGAGCCACAGTTCATTGTGGTCAGAAAAACGAAGATTGTTTTGACCAACACAAGAATAGACGATTTACCAGAAGAGGTTCAGGAACTACTGGAAGAGTTCGCTGACATAGTAGTGGACGAACTACCTCGTTCGTTGCCACCGATCAGAAGTGTGAGTCATCACATTGATCTCATACCAGGAGCTAGTTTTCCAAATAAAGTCACGTACAAATTGACGCCACAAGAAAATGAAGAGGTTAAAAGGCAAGTCCAGGAGTTGTTGGACAAAGGATTGGTCAGGGAAAGCTTGAGTCCGTGTGCTGTTCCGATAGTACTCAGTCTGAAGAAAGACGGAGGCTGGAGGATGTGTACTAACTCGAGGTCGATTAACAAGATAACCATCAGGTATAGATTCCCATTGCCAAGAATGGATGATATGATGGATTGCTTGAGTGGAGAAAAATACTTTTCAAAGATTGATTTGAAAAGTGGTTATCATCAAATCCGCATGAGAGAAGGTGATGAGTGGAAGACAACATTTAAAACCAACGAAGGGTTGTATGAATGGTTTGTTATGCCGTTTGTCTTAACAAATGCGTTGAGTACCTTCATGAGGTTGATGAACGAAGTCCTGAGGGAGTTCATCGAAAAGTTTGTTATTGTATATCTGGATGACATACTGGTTTTCAGTAAAACAATGGCAGAGCATCTGAAGCATTTGGCTACAGTGATGCAGAGATTACAACAGGAGAAGTTGTTGATAAACATGAAGAAATCCTCATTCATGAAGACAGAGCTCATTTACTTGGGGTTTGTTATTTCTGTAGATGAGTTGAGGATGGATCCAGATAAGGTGGAAGTAATTAAGAATTGGCCATCACCGAAGAATATCTTTGAGGTGAGAAGTTTTCACGGATTGGCTAGTTTCTATCGAAAATTCATCAGGAATTTCAGTGGGATTAGTGCAACTATGATGGACACGGTGAAGAAAAGACATAAGTCTTTTCACTAGACATAAGAGGCTGAGAAGAGTTTTAATCTATTGAAGAGGAAGATTACGGAACAACCAGTTTTGGTGTTGCCAGATTTCCAAAAGACATTTCAAGTGAAATGCGATGCAAGTGGATTTGCAATAGGGGCAATCTTGAGTTAGGAAGACAGGCCGATACCATACTTCATCGAGAAGCTGAATGAAGTGAAAGTGAAATACTCCACTTATGACAAGGAGTTTTATGCTATTATCCAGGCATTGAAGAAATGGAGACATTACTTGATCCCAAAAGATTTTGTTTTGTACAATGACAATAATGCACTGCAGTTTGTGACTCAACAGGAGAAGTTGAATCAGAGACAGGTTAAATGGGTTGAGTACATGCAGAATTTCACTTTTGTGATTAAACATATTTCTGGTACTACTAACAAAGTTGTTGATGGTTTCAACAGGAAGTGTTTTTTATTGCAGGAGTTCAAAGTCAAAACGTTGGGTTTTGATGATCTCAGGGAAATGTACGCAGATGATCAAGATTTTAAGGAGGCGTATGAAGAAACTGAGAATCCAATTCTTGGAGATAGAAGCCAATGGGTAGAATACAAGATCCAGGAGGATTACTGTTTAGAGGTAATCAACTTTGTATTCCAAAATGCTCCTTGAGGGAGAATTTGCTGAAAGAGAAACACAGTGGAGGATTGGCAGGGCACTCTGGTCACGACAAGACGTTCGCAAAATTGAATGAGTCATATTTTTGGCTGGGAATGTGAAGAGACGTCAAGAGATTCGTGGACAGATGTAGAATTTTCCAGCATTTGAAGGGAAGGAAACAAAATGCAGGGTTTTATCAACCATTGCCCATACCTGAAAGGTCGTGGGATGCAATCAACATGGATTTCATATTGGGGTTGCCAAGAACACAAAGAGGTTTTGACTCAATCTTTGTGGTGGTGGATAGATTTTCCAATATGGCACACTTCATTCCATGTCAGAAAACCAGTGATGCAACTCACATTGCGAATCTGTTTTTCAAAGAAGTCATTCGACTTCACGGCTTGCCAAGGAGTATAGTTTCAGATCGAGACACTAAGTTCATAGGGAACTTTTGGAGGAGCTTATGGAAGAAGATGGGAACTAACTTGTCATTTAGTTCATCTTATCATCCTCAGACGGATGGACAAATAGAAGTGGTGAACAGAAGTTTGGGAGACTTGCTGAGAAGCCTGGTGACAGAACACCAGAGCCAGTGGGACAACATATTACCACTGGCAGAATTTGCTTATAACGACTCAGCTAACATAATCATAGGGCAGAGTCTGTTTCAGATTGTCTATGGCATGCAACCGAGAGGGATTTCTGAGTTGAGGGATTCATAACATAATGCAACTAGGAGCGCTAGTGCAGAAGAATCTGCAGAGGCGATGAAGGAACTTCATAGCCAGGTGAAGGAACGTTTGTAGAATTCAAGCCAGGAGTATAAGCGTAGAGCAGATCAGCACAGGAGACAACTTCAGTTTGAGGTTGGTGACTTGATTCTGGCACATTTGAGAAAGGAGAGGTTCCCTAGAGGAACATATAATAAGCTGAAGATGAAGAAAATCGGACCATGTAAGGTCTTAAAGAAGTTTGGGACGAATGCTTACAAGATTGAATTATCCGATGGGATGGAATTTCTCTGATATTCAACATCTCATATTTGTACCCATATAAGACTGAGGAAGCAGGGACGAGAAATGAGTAGCTAGTGATCCAGTGGACAAAGCAGATGCCAGTTGTAGATAAGCCGCAGATGGAGTGCATACTGGACAAAAGAGTGAGCAAAAAGACCAGGCGGAAGCAATACCTTGAGTATTTGGTCAAATGGAAAGGCCATCCAGTTGAAGATGCCAGCTGGGAGAATGAAGCATAGATCCAGAAGCATGAAAAGACCGTGCGCGAACTCATGGACAGGAGCCCATGAAAATTTTCAAGCTAGGGAGTATGATGCAGGAGCATCTCAAGCGAGCCAGCGCGGAGACAACGGATAGCTGGAAAAGCGCCCAACACAAAGTTTGGAAATGTCTTAAATATTAAATGAAGCCATTAAGAAGGAGTGCCATTGTATAATGTGAACGGACCTTGAGCAATTCGCTCTCGTCCTTAGTAGATAGAAGGCATTTATGGTAGTTAATGCAAGTAGGTGGAATTGAATGTGTAGATTAGACAGTTTTAGAGCGCAAGAGGGAAACGAGATATAGACCCCCTCATTGTGTATTGTAACATTATTATTGAGTAGAGCATGAAGATTGAGAGAGCATAGAAGAAAAGTAGAGAGAGATGTGTAGCAGACTCCATGTACAAAAGTTCTAAATTAATACAAGAAGGTTGTGATTCAGAATCATGGTATTCGTATATTCTCTGTGTATGCATCTTTGAATGTTATGCCCATGAATTTTTTTACTCTTTCTGTCATGCAATTGCTTTTATGCTATGTATGAATGATTTCTTGTTGAATGTTTGAAATCTGAGAGGAAAGGAAAAAGGAATGAGTTTCAATTGTTTCTCTATCTGAGCAAGAGTTCCTACAAGGAGTGCAGTTGAATTTGTCCGCAAGGAGTTCGTCGACAAGGTGTTTAGAGGTTTGTCTCTGAAAGCTCAGGAGAGATAGATTTTGTTCTCATTCACACAAAAAGTGCAATTAGGCACATGAGCCGTGCAGGGAGTGTGTAGGCCGAGTAAAGTCTCAGGGTTGAGAACCTGAGCGAAGTATTGAGAGACTGTTGCTGCAGGTGTGCACAGAGTCAAAGGATTTCAACACTTGGAAGTGTTTGAAGGTCTGCCACAAGGAGTGCGAGAAGGAGTTTTCTGGAAGGCTCAGAGTCAGAGAAAGTTCAGAAGGACTCAGACCTCGAAGGAGCCGAAGGGAGGAAAAAGGCCAAGTACTTTGAGGTTTCGAAGGAAGGCGTAGTGACGAGGGACCACAGGTGGATGAGTTCTCAGAGGAAGAACGGACGGTTGGAATTCTCTGTGGAGAAACCGTGAAGTCCCGTGAGCTGTCAGATCTCACGGAGGAGAAGGGAAGTTACACCGAGTGTTGTGAAAGGTTCTAAGCTCAGGAGGAGTATGACCATAGATCCAAGCCCCAAGGGCCGTTGGATTTACACATGGATACCTGTATCGGGATTTCGTAGGGTGAAGTTCCAAAAACCTTGCAATGAGAATCGTGATATCACGAAACACGAAATCCCGAAGGCTAAGAGAGCTGTGTGGGGCCACAAGAGTCAGCGAAGCGGATAGGTGGTGCACTACTAACACAGAGTCAAACTCCGTTGACCGTTTCGGAGTTTCGTGGAGTGAAGTCCCGAATTCTTTGCATTAGGATTCGTGATATCGTGAAGTCCGAATTCCCGATGGAGTAAAGGGGCGTTGAAAGGTCAAAGCTTGCGAGGGCATCGGAGGTTTGGAAGATCGGGTTTCGGGAATCATGAGAACAAGTTTCTTGACATCGTGACTGGCGAAATCGCGACAAGGAAAAGTTTGAAAGAGAAAGAGGAAGGGTCAGCGCCGACTGTTTTCGAGTTTCGGAGATTGAGGGATAATACGCCCGACCACCGGATTCGCGGAAGTGTGAAGTCTGATTTCCCGAAGTACAAGGGGGAATTCTTGAAGTTGATTGTGTGTGCAGAATTCCTGAAAGGGAAATAGAAGAGCCATTTCCGAAAGCTCTTCTGGCCAGTGGTAAAGGAAAGATCCTGTTGACGTGGACCTTCCGACCTGTGGGTTGAGGAGGGGGGGCTACATCATCAATTTGGTATCAGAGCTCAAAAAGGTTCTTTTCTTTTTGTAGCAGAGAAGAGGAGGATTCACCATGCCACCAAGGAGAAGGGATAGGAAAAAACCCGATCCATCAGAGGATAGGGAAATGCCGAGAAGAAGAGGTAGGCAGATGACTGATCCAACTATGGAGAAGGAAATGCGTGATAAATGCGCTAGACTTGAAGACATGGAGACGACACAGAGGCGTACAGTCAGTGCTGGGGATCTAAGTGATTCCAAAATTGAAATTGAGGCTAAACATGAAGAATAAGTTGCAGCTGAAGATGCAGCAAACGAATGTTTGCTCAGAGCTATTGCAAGAATGGGTGCAAGAGCAAAGATGGACATTCCAGTTTATGAGGGAAACTTGGATGCAAGGGAGCATCTAGACTGGATTAGAGCTCTGGACACATACTTTGACTATGAAGACGTCGAATAGGACAAGAAGGTCAAGCATGCTGTCACTAGATTGAAAGGACATGCAACATTGTGGTGGGATGAACTACAAGCTGACAAACGCTGCAAGAGAAAGCAGAAGATCAAGAGCTGGGATAGAATGATCGCGAAGATGAAGGAGAAATTCATCCCCAGGGATTACCAGATTACTCTGTTCAGGAGAATGCAAAACCTGAGGCAGAAGCTGATGACAGTGAAAGAATACACTGAAGAATTCTACAAGCTGAACATCAGGGCAGGTCATCGAGAAAGCGATGATGAAAAGGTTGCCAGATACATGCATGGATTGAGATATGACATTCAGGATGAGATGAGCATGGTAACCATCCGAACGGTGGAAGATGCTTATCAGATGGCTCTAAAAGCGGAAGAGAAGCTGAGCCGAAAGTAAGGTCAAAGAGGCCGAGGTAGAAGTCAGCCCAAAGGCAAATCAGTTGCCCAGGATAAATATCAGAAGCCCAAGGAGGACTGGAAGAAACCTCAGACCTGAACTGAGAGGGGTGGAACCTCACAGCGAGGGAAATATGCTAAGCAAAGAGGGAAACATACTGAACAGAGAGGAGATTATGCTGACAACAATACTTTTCCTCGTACTAGAGGTAGAGGAAGAGGAAGAGGAAGAGGTGGAGTAATAACATGCTTCGCATGTGGAAAGAATGGGCACAAGTCTTACGAGTGTCCAGATAAAAAGAAAGAGAATGGAGAGACTCACATCGCCGAAGCATAGAGGTGAGATGTTGAGGTAGAAGATGTTGAGGGCGGAAGATCGTTGATGATGCGAAAAGTTCTTTTGACACCAGAGAAGGAGGTGGAGAGTTCAGTCCAAAGAACCAGACTTTTCTGGACTGCTTGCAAGACGAAGGACAGGGTATGCAAGGTCATTGTGGATAGTGGTAGCACATATAATCTTGTTTCTACAAAGATGGTAGAGAAACTGGAGCTGGAGACGATTGATCATCCAAGCCCATACAAAGTTTCATGGCTACAAAAAGGACATCAGGTAACTGTCACTAAACAGTGTTTAGTTGAATTTAAGATAGGAGGATATAATGATAAGATACTCTGTGATGTTATTCCTATGGATGTTTGTCATCTATTGCTGGGTAGACCATGGAAATATGACAAGAATGTGATTCATGATGGGAGAATGAACACATACACCTTAGAAAAGAATGGGAGAACTCACATGTTGCTTCTAATCAAAGATAAGGAGGTGAAACAGGAAGTAAGTAACACTGTACTTCTCATGAGTGGGAAGGAACTTCTTACCAAGGTTAAGAAGAAGGAAGAGCCACAGTTCATTGTGGTCAGAAAACCGAAGATTGTTTTGACCAGCACAAGAATAGGCGATTTACCAGAAGAGGTTCAGGAACTGCTGGAAGAGTTCGATGACATAGTAGTGGACGAACTACCTTGTTCGTTGCCACCGATCAGAAGTGTGAGTCATCACATTGATCTCATACCAGGAGCTAGTTTGCCAAATAAATCCGCGTACAGATTGACGCCACAAGAAAATGAAGAGGTTAAAAGGCAAGTCCAGGAGTTGTTGGACAAAGGATTGGTCAGGGAAAGCTTGAGTCCATGTGATGTTCCAACAGTACTCAGTCCGAAGAAAGACAAAGGCTGGAGGATGTGTACTGACTCGAGGGAGATTAAAAAGATAACCATCAGGTATAGATTCCCATTTCCAAGGATGGATGATCTGATGGATTGCTTGAGTGGAGAAAAATACTTTTTAAAGATTGATTTGAAAAGTAGTTATCATCAAATCCGCATGAGAGAAGGTGATGAGTGGAAGACAACATTCAAAACCAACGAAGGGTTGTATGAATGGCTTGTTATGTTGTTTGGCTTAACAAATGCACCGAGTACCTTCATGAGGTTGATGAACGAAGTCCTGAGGGAGTTCATCGGAAAGTTTGTTATTGTATATCTGGATGATATACTAGTTTTCAGTAAAACAGTGGCAGAGCATCTGAAGCATTTGGCTACAGTGATGTAGAGATTACATCAGGAGAAGTCGTTGATAAACATGAAGAAATCCTCATTCATGAAGACAAAGCTCATTTACTTGGGGTTTGTTATTTCTGCAGATGAGTTGAGGATGGATCCAGATAAGGTGGAGGTAATCAAGAATTGGCCATCACCGAAGAATATCTTTGAGGTGAGAAGTTTTCACAGATTGGCTAGTTTCTACCGAAAATTCATCAGGAATTTCAGTGGGATTAGTGGACCGATGATGGACACAGAAATAAAAGACATAAGTCTTTTCACTGGACAGAAGAGGCTGGGAAGAGTTTTAATCTGTTGAAGAGGAAGATTACGGAATAACCAGTTTTGGTGTTGCCGGATTTCCAAAAGGCATTTCAAGTGAAATGAGATGCAAGTCGATTTGCAATAGGGGCAGTATTGAGTCAGGAAGATAGGCCGATAACATACTTCAGCGAGAAGCTGAATGAAGCAAAAGTGAAATACTCTACTTATGACAAGGAGTTTTATGCTATTATCCAGGCATTGAAGAAATGGAGACATTACTTGATCCTGAAAGAGTTTGTCTTGTACAGTGACAATCATGCACTGCAGTTTGTGACTCAACAGGAGAAGTTGAATCAGAGACATGTTAAATGGGTTGAGTACATGAAAATTTTTACTTTTGTGATTAAACATATATTTGGTACTGCTAACAAAGTTGTTGATTCTTTGAGCAGGAAGTGTTTGTTATTGCAGTAGTTCAAAGTCAAAACGTTGGGTTTTGATGATCTCAGAGAAATGTACATAGATGATCAAGATTTTAAGGAGGCGTATGAAGCAGTCGAGAATCCAATTCTCGGAGATAGAAGCCAATGGGTAGAATACATGATCCAGGAAGGATTACTGTTTAGAGGTAATCAACTTTGTATTCTGAAATGCTCCATGAGGGAGAATTTACTGAAAAAGAAACACAGTGGAGGATTGGCAGGGCACTTTGGTCACGAAAAGACGTTTGCAAAATTGAATGAGTCATATTTTTGGTCGAGAATGCGAGTAGACGTCAATAGATTCGTGGACAGATGCAGAATTTGCCAGCATTCGAAGGGAAGGAAACAAAATGCAGGGTTTTATCAACCATTTCCCATACCTGAAAGGCCATGGGATGCAATCAGCATGGATTTCATATTGGGTTTGCCAAGAACACAAAGAGGTTTTGACTCAATCTTTGTGGTGGTAGATAGATTTTCCAAGATGGCACATTTCATTCCATGTCTGAAAACCAGTGACGCAACTCACATTGCGAATCTGTTTTTCAAAGAAGTCATTCGACTTCATGGCTTGCCAAGGAGTATAGTATCGGATCGAGACACTAATTTCATAGGGCACTTTTGGAGGAGCTTATGGAAGAAGTTGGGAACTAACTTGTCGTTTAGTTCATCTTATCATCCTCAAACGGATGGACAAACGAAAGTGGTGAACATAAGTCTGGGAGACTTGCTGAGGAGCCTGGTGACAGAACACCACAACCAGTGGGACAACATATTACCACATGCAGAATTTGCTTATAACGACTCAGTTAACAGAAGCACAGGGAAGAGTCCGTTTCAGATTGTCTATGGCATGCAACTGAGAGGGATTTCTGAGTTGAGGTATTCATAACAGAATGCAACTAGGAGCGCTAGTGCAGAAGAATTCGCAGAGGCGATGAAGGAACTTCACTGCCAGGTGAAGGAGCGTTTGCAGAATTCAAGCTAGGAGTATAAGTGTAGAGCAGATCAACACAGGAGACAACTTCAGTTTGAGGTTGGTGACTTGATTCTGGAACATTTAAGAAAGGAGAGGTTCCCGAGAGGAACATATAATAAGCCGAAGATGAAGAAAATCAGACCATGTAAGGTCTTAAAGAAGTTTAGGACGAATGCTTATGAGATTGAATTACTCGATGGGATCGGAATTTCTCCAACATTCAACATCTCATATTTGTACCCATATAAGGCTGAGGAAGCAGGGACAGGAAATGAACAACCAGTGATCCAGTGGACAAAGCAGATGCCAGTTGCAGATAAGCCGCAGATGGAGTGCATATTGGACAAAAGAGTGAGCAAAATGACCAAGCGGAAGCAATACCTTGAGTATTTGGTCAAATGGAAAGGCCATCCAGTTGAATATGCCAGTTGGGAGAACGAAGCAGAGATCTAGAAGCATGGACAAACCGTGCACAAACTCATGGACAAGATCCCATGAAAATTTTCAAGCTAGGGAGTATGATGCAGGAGCATCTCAAGCGAGCCAGCGCAGAGACAACTGACAGCTGGAAAAGCGCCCAACACAAATTTTGGAAATGTCTTAAATATTAAATGAAGCCATTAAGAAGGAGCACCCTTGTATAATGTGAACAGACCTTGAGCAATTCGCTCTCGTCCTTAGTAGATAGAAGGCATTTATGGTAGTTAATGCAAGTAGGTGGAATTGAATGTGTAGATTAGACAATTTTAGAGCGCAAGAGGGAAACGAGATATAGACCCCCTCATTGTGTATTGTAACATTATTATTGAGTAGAGCATGAAGATTGAGAGAGCATAGAAGAAAAGCAGAGAGAGTTGTGTAGCAGACTCCATGTACAGAAGTTCTGTATTAATACAAGAAGGTTGTGATTCAGACTCATGGTGTTCATATATTCTCTGTGTATGCATCTTTGAATGTTATGCCCATGAATGTTTTTACTCTTTCTTTCATGCAATTGCTTTTATGCTATGTATGAATGATTTCTTGTTGAATGTTTGAAATATGAGAGGAAAGGAAAAATGAATGAGTTTCAATTGTTTCTCTATCTAAGCAAGAGTTCCTGTAAGGAGTGCAGTTGAATTTGTCTGCAAGGAGTGCGTTGACAAGGTGTTCATAGGTTTGTCTTTGAAAGCTCAGGAGAGATATCTTTTGTTCTCATTCACACAAAAAGTGCAGTCAGGCACAGGAGCCATGCAAGGAGTGCGCAGGCCGAGTAAAGTCTCAAGTTTGGGAACCTGAGCGAAGTATTGAGAGACTGTTGCTGCAGGTGTGCACAGAGTTGAAGGATTTCAACACTTGGAAGTGTTTGAAGGTCTGCCGCAAGGAGTGCGAGAAGGAGTTTTCTGGAAGACTCGGAGTCGGAGAAAGTCAGAAGGACTCAGACCTCGAAGGAGCCGAAGGGAGGAAAAAGGCCAAGTACTTTGAGGTTTCGAAGGAAGGCGTAGTGATGAGGTACCACAGGTGGACGGGTTCTCAGAGGAAGAACGGATGGTCGGAATTCTTTGTGGAGAAACCGCGAAGTCCCGTGAGCTGTCAGATCTCACGGAGGAGCATGGAAGTTACAACGAGTGCTGTGAAAGGTTCTAATCTCAGGAGGAGTAGGACCGTAGATCCAAGCCCCAAGGGTCGTTGGATTTACACATGGATACCTGTATCAGGATTTCGTAGGGTGAAGTTCTGAAAACATTGCAATGGGAATAGCGATATCACGAAACGTGAAATCCCGAAGGCTAAAAGAACGGTGTGGGGCCACAAGAGTCAAGGAAGCGGACAGGTGGTGCACTACTGACACGGAGTCAAACTCCGTTGACCGTTTCGGTGTTTCATGGAGTGAAGTCTCAAATTCTTTGCATTAGGATTCGCGATATCGCGAAGTCCGAAGTCTCGATGGAGTAAAGGGGTGTTGAAAGGTCAAAGCTTGTGAGCGCATCAAAGGTTCGGAGGATCGGGTTTCGAGAATCGTGGGAACAAGCTTCTTGACACCGTGACCGCCGAAATCGCGATAAGGAAAATTCTGAAAGAGAAAGAGGAAGGGTCAGTGTTGATTGTTTTCGGGTTTCAGAGATTGAGGGATAATACGCCTGACCACCGGATTTGCGGAAGTGCGAAGTCTGATTTCCCGAAGTACAAGGGGGAATTCTCGAAGTTGATTGTGGGTGTAGATTTCCCGAAAGGGAAATAGAAGAGCCATTTCTGAAAGCTCTTCGGGCCAGTGGTAAAGGAAAGATCATGTTGACGTGGACCTTCCGACCTGCGGGTTGAGGAGGGGGGGCTGCATCATCATTCTTGCAGTTAAAAGAATATTTAGATACTTGCAAGGAACTATTGATTATGGCTTGTGGTATTCAAAAGACATGGATCTTGTTCTCATAGCTTATATAGATGCATAATATGTCGGAAGTATTGATGATAGAAAAATAACTAGTGTAGGTGCATTCTTCCTTGGTAGTTGTTTAGTGTCATGGATGAACAAGAAACAAACTTTCATTTCCCTTTCTACAGATGAAGCCAAATATATAGCTACACAATCCTATTGTACTCAAGTGTTGTGGATAAAAAACAATATCAAGGATATTCAAGTTCCTTGTGATCAACCTGTCACCATCATGTGTGACAATACAAGTGCTATCAATAAGTCTAAAAACTTCGTTCAACACTCTAAGACTAAGAATATACCAATCAAATATCATTTTCTCATAGAATAGGTTCAGGATCAGGTGGTCAAATTATGTTCCTTCCAAAGAGCATATTGCAGATATTTTTACCAAGCCATTACCAAGAGAAACCTTTGAGTATCTTAGAGAGAGGTTGGGTGTGATATCATCTTCCTTTCTTGAGTAAAAAACACAATTTACTACTTCTATAGGTTCCCCATTTGATGTTGTATTAGGGGAAAGTGATATTGTTTTTAATATTAACATTACTAATAAAAATAAGTTTTATTTTGTGGAGATGCACACAGTTGAAGTTTTCAATGGTTCTCGATGGTATTTTATTTGAGGGTGGTTTTGTGCACGTAAAGAGTCTAGGAGCATGTTTTAGCACAAGCTTCCAAAGGACCTTCTTCCCAAAGGGAGAATATTCAGAGTCTATCTTTGTCGATGTTGTCAAAGGGGGAAAGTAACAAAAACAAAAACAACAAACCCGACTTAGCATGAAGTTGATACACATTGAAAGGGCGTTTGTTGTGCACATTGAAAGGGGGAGAAACTTAGCATAAAGGCCATTGATTTGGCAACTACACACAATGAAAGGGGGAGCAACTTAGCATAAAGGCCATTGATTTGAAAGTTAGGCTCTTTTGGTTGCCATCAATGATAAAGGGGGAGTTTTTTATGCATATGTTGTTGTTGAT
This sequence comes from Picea sitchensis, assembly GCA_010110895.2. NCBI lineage: Eukaryota > Viridiplantae > Streptophyta > Pinopsida > Pinales > Pinaceae > Picea > Picea sitchensis. The sequence goes on from SNQJ01S0003040.1 coordinate 293,582, forward strand.
GTCAAAGTGATCATGAATATAGTCAATTCTAGTGCTATGATAGATAGTATGGCACATTATGGCGCACGGACGGACGAAGTCGTGAAAGAATGAAAACAAAAGTGCATAAAAGGATCGAAGGATAAGAGGATCAATGGTGAAAAAGAAAATATGAAAGGTTCTTTGAGCTAATGCGGTGAACGATGCAATGGAGTGTGACAAAACGAAGTCGATCACTTTTCAATGGCACAGAAGAAAATTTGCAGTGTGCCTTGAGCTAGTGTGATGAACGATGTAGTGGAGTGTGACGAAATGAAGCCGATCGATTTTCGATGGAGAAGAAGAAAATCTGCAGGGTGCCTTGAGCTAGTACGACAAATGACACAGTGGAGTGTGACGAGACGAAGCCGATGCAACAATCAACAGAGTGGAATGTGACGGAATGAGTGGAAGTTTGGCAGTCAAGTGAGATAGTCACCAGGGCATGCTCACAGTTTGGTTGGGTGACTAGGTGAGCGCGTTGAAGAGAAAGTGTGACAGGTTGAATACTTGTGACTTGAAGCTTGCACTCCTATTCTATCTACGCATTGGGTGCTCTGTAAACCAAAATGTAAACTGTTGCGTCTATTTTGATGAGATTCTCTTATAAGACTAGGTTCTATTGTTGGAGATGAGATGGAGCCCATTCGTTGGAATATTTGGTCACATAATCAATCCTTCGTTCATCATTGAAAGGATCAGTGATGATCCTTGAACATTTTTGTAAAACATGGAAGATTTGATATGTTTGATTTAGTTGAAGAATGTCCAACCGTAACTGGAAATTAAATATACTTAATTTAGATAGAAGTTTGTCCACATATAACTAACTGGACTTTGATCTGGTCAATACATGTTCACAATATAATTTTTATGCGTCCATATACTTAATTTAGACAGAAGTGTGTCCACATATAACTAAATAAACTTGGATCTGGTCAAGATATATCCACAATATAATTGGTATGCATCCACATACAATTATTTGAATCGAGATAAAAAAAATATAAATATGGATGTGCTCTGATCGATTTTGGATTTAATAAGAAGAGAAGGAAAAGTTCCTGCAGCTATTCAAAGGATTAGAACTAGAGATATATCAGACAGTTTTCTGAATTAAAGAGAAAAGTCTTGAGAAAGGTCTAGTTGTGTGAGGATTTTTTTCGAGAAAAATGAATACAGGGAGGCATGATGGTGAAGGGGAGAGGGATGGTGTCCTCACTCTACAAGTGTGTGTTAGAGAGGATTAGTGTCATCATCATTTGTAATAGGTTGGTGCACGAGATGATTGGTGTCATTATTTGCAACATGTGGGTTCTTGTCAAGTCGAAAGATTATAAATTGTAAGTTAGTGCTTGTAGAAGAATATAAAGAAAATATGTTATGTGGTTTTCTCCCACACTGGGTTTCCACGTAAAAATCCTGGTGTGCTGTGTTTTCTGTGCTGTTTTGATTTTTGCATACATTGGTGATTAAGTAAGCACTTCAAAATAATATTAAACCATTAAAAGAATATAAAATTTGAGAAAATTGATATAATACTGATTCACGCCCCCCTCTCAGTATTATTGTGAGTCTCAACATTTTTTTACCATATTAACACTCAAGAACTTCTTTAACTATTTGTTTCCTGATTTTTTTGTTGATTTGATTTCTAGGAAGTAATGCATTATCAAGATGGAGAGAACTTTCCAAGTATTCTTCATTTATACTTTTATATTTATCCAAGAGAGATGATATCATATTATCTAAATATTATGATATCATATCATCTAATGGTTATGAAGGAATATGACTTAATGTAAACATAACATTATTGTAATTTGACGATAAATTATTTAACAATAGGGCTTTTTCATCTCTTCTACTTTTGCAACAACTTATAGTAATTGTCCTACATATGACTTCAAATCATTTATATGACTATTCATAGTAGTTTCAACAACTATTTTAAATCTAAATAGTCATAATTTGAAAAAAAAATTATTAACTGCTTTTGTAATTCATCCTAGATTTCTTTAGAACATTTGTCTAGATCCACATGCTGTAATTCCAAATTTTTAAGATGTTAAACTAGAATATGGAGAGCATGTAAAGAGATAAACAAGATGGAAATACAAACACATATTATATAAATATTCTTCGAATTTATATACAAGTGTTTTGTGTGTTGGAAATATTGTTTTCATTGATGTCAAAGAAGGGGAGACTACAAATGTCCAAGATAAAGATTGCATGATGGATATTGTTGCAAAATTTGTTTTTGAATTATTGATGCTTAGTTTGAAAACCCTATATTTGAAGACATTTTTACCCTAGAGACCTAGCTCAAATGAGAGCATAGTTTATACAGTTGGAAATCTTAATTTGAGACCTTTCCAATGGTATATGTCATTCCCTATAACTCCCCAGGAATGAGGAGATATGAAACTTTCTGTTCGACAACCCAGACATAAAATTTAGCTTGACTCAACCAATATTTACAGGTCGACGTTGAAAGTGAGGAAAAAAATACTATAAATATAGGATAGATGTGTGAATTTGTAGTGCATCCAAGAAAGAGATCAATTCTAAGGTGCATAGAAGATATTTGAGGTGCACTAAAGGAGTTGGGGTGTTTTTTTGGGATTTAATGGTGTGCAAGAGAAGTCAAAAGAGTTTTCTCAGGATTTTTTGTGTTCTTAAGGTGCGCTTTGAAGGACTGAAGGTCTGTGATGTTGCAAAGTGCACTGGTTTGAGGTTGTGATGTTGTATTCATGGAGCATATTCTGGAAATGATGTTATGAGGCTCTCTATGGCATAAGGGATAAATGTAACTAGGGTTTGAAGCTATGTCTCAAGCATGAAACATGCAAGTGAAGTAAGAATTACTTTGTGTATAAAGATATTGGATTGGTGTCTATATAGGTCTATGTTGGTGCTCATTTGAGGAGATTAATGTCTCCATTAGGTTGGTGCCTACATAATATTTTGTGGAGTTGGTGCTCAGTTGAAGAGATTGGTATCTCTAGTAGGTTGGTTCCTACATGTGATGTTGAGTTAGTTCTTAGATGAGGGGATTTGTGTATTCAAAATGTTGGTGCCTGCAAATATTGTAACTTTAGGTTGGTGCCTACATGAATTTATAAAGATAAGTTTTATGGTTTTCTCTTGATTGGGTTTCCATGTTAAACTCTCTGCATTGTGATTTGAGTTTATATGTGATTATTTTTTCTCAACTAATGAATGATTGATGAATGGTTAAATAATCTTATACTAATTCATCCCCCCTCTCAGTATAACCATAAGTTCAAGAATTGGTATAAGAGCGGGTTTCTTCAAAATCCATTTAACCACTGGAAGGTAGATCTTGAGAACATATGGATTGTAAAAGGGGTCTCTCTATAAAAAGAGCTCCTTTGTTCGATGGAACAAAATATGGACCATGGAGTATAAGAATGAAGACATATTTGAAGGCCCTTGGGTTTGATCTTTTGGAATTAGTCACAACAGGTTATACAAATGAAGTTGGGAAGGAGTCAAGTGAAAAAAATGAAAAAGAAATAGATGTCATCTTGAGTGGCCTATCAGATTTTGAAATTTTCAAGGTAATGAAGTGTACATCAACTAAAAAAATTTGGGACAAGCTACAAAACATTTATGAAGAGAGATCCAATGATTGTTCTAGCTGTGAATCAGAGACAAAATAAACACTATTTGTGAGAAAGCTAAAAGGAGGACCTAGAAAATACGAAGGTAAGATACCCTTCAAATCCTTTAATTGTGGTAGAATAGGACATTTTTCTACTAAGTGCCCATATGAAAAAAGGGAAAATAGTGATGATGAAGAAGAATCTCTCTCCATAACCATGGAAACACATCTTGTTGAAGAATAAAATGAAGATAATTAGAAAGAAAAGCCAGATTAAGAAGAAGAATAACTTGAAGCAGAACTCATTAGTGCCTTAGAATAAGTAAACATGATTAAGAAAAAAACGTAAAGCAGAAGGAGAAATTGCAGAAATATGAAGAGGAGGATCATGATATTGAAGAAAGAGAAAAAAATTATTATCCTAAAAACTCAACTAGAAGAGGAAAAAAGGATAGAAGTGGTGAGAAGCCAATTGAAAGAAAAAGAAGAAAATTTTAGAAAGCTAGAAGCTAAAATCGTTTTCTTAAGAAAGGAACTAGAGAAAACAACTGATCAATTGAATAGAAACTTGAAGTTTGGAAAGAGTACCAAAATATTAGATAACATTATAAGTTTTCAAAGGTCACCATTCATCGAGATAGGTCTTGAATACATTGAAAAACAAAAAAACCCCGAGGGGTATGCAAGCACTAAGGTCACAAAGCCACCAGAAAAGGAAAATAAAGAAGCACCTAAAATTTATGCCAATATTCTCAAGGGTTCCATCAACAATGAAAGAAACAACAGGAAATGCAACGATGACCAACAAAAATTTGATTCTTCTCACAAGAATAACAAGAATGAGTTTAGAAGAGTTGTTCCACCAAGAAGGTATTTCACAAATCGATACCAAAATATCTTTGTTGGCTATTGTTTTTCTTGCAACAATTTTGGTCATAAGGCAATAGATTGTAGAGTTTATGAAATAAGTGATCGTGTGAGAGATAGAAATAGAGGTACTTATAAGACCTCAAAGGATGACTATGTGAGCAACAAAACCAAAAATTATCACGGGTTTGCTAACAAAAAATATAATTCATTTTCTTCTCCATTTGATTACAATATTGAATGTTATAAGTGCAATAATTATGGGAACATAGCACGTTATTTTAGAAGTAGCATAGTAGGACCTCCTAAACAAAACATGGAAGACAATGTTCTTTCCAAACATAAAGAAGAAGAATTAAAGGTTTGGAAAAGGAAACAAAAGAAAGAAACAATGAGAGACAAAACTATTTTTTATGAGAAAGGATGTGATAAGATATATTAAGATGTCAGGGAGATTCGTTGTTTTGATTCCCACTCAAAACATGTACACCCCATTTCTAGAAAAGGTAAGGCCGGGACATTTCCTTGTGAAAATGGAAATTCAAGTTTACAATACTATTTTGGACAAGAGAAGTCATTTGATTGGTCCTTGTTAGAAAGGAATATGGAGGTAGAAACAAATTCAAATAAAGTCAATACTAAAGCCTCACCCGATTCATAAGATCAATGTAATGAATTTGGAGTGGAAGGTTTGATTACTAAAAAGAATCAAATAGAAGGATTAGTGTTGGATACTTGTAGCATAGACAACCTAGATAATGATTACTTGGAGTTATACTTTTAAATTGCACATTGGAGTGCTTGAAGGGAAGCACAAGATTAAGGGGAGAAGCACTTTTCCATTGATGTCAAAGGGGGAGAAGATGCATATAGAGGGAGATTTGTAGACACAAGGAAATTTGTAGATAGGGGGAGTATCAGAATTGACTAAGGATTTCCATCAATGAAAAATAGGGAGATCGTTGGAATTTTTTGTCATTGATGTCAAAGACGGGGAGACTACAAATGTCCAAGATAATGATTGCAATATGGATATTGTTGGAAACATTGTTTTGGGTTATTAATTCTCAGTTTGGATACCCTATCTTTGAAAGAATTTTTCCCCTAGATACCTAGCTCAAATGAGATCATAGGTTATATAGTTGGAAATCTTATTCCAAAACCTTTCCAATGGTATATGACATTCCCTCTGACTACCTAGGAACGAGGAGATATGAATTTTTTTGTTTGACAACCCAACCATAAAATTTAGGTCGACCCAACCAGTATTTATAGGTCGACCCTGGAAGTGAGGAAAAAAATACTATAAATACATGATAGATGTGCACATTTGTAGTCCATCCAAGCAAGACATCAACTTTGAGATGTGTTAAAGGAGATGCGGTTTCTTTTTGGGATCTAAAGGTGTGCAAGAGAAGTCAAAGGAGTTTTCTTGGGATTTTCTTGTTCTTAAGGTGCGCTATGAAGGACTAAAGGTCTGTGAAGTTGTAATCTGGGATCATATTTTGGGAATGATTCTATGAGTCTCGCTAGGGCATGAAGGATAAATGTGACTAGGATTTGAAGTTATGTCTGAAGTAAGAGACATGCAAGTGAATTCAAAAGTACTCTATGTATGAATATCTTGGATTGATTTCTATATAGGTCTTACTAAGTTGGTGCTCAGTTGAGGAGATTGATGTCTCTAGTAAGTCAGTGCCTACACAATATCTCTTTGAGTTGGTTCTCAATTGAATAGATTGGTGTATCTAGTCGGTTGGTGCCTATAGGTGCTATTGGGTTGGTGCTTAGGTGAGGGGATTAGTGTCTCTAGAAGGTTGGTGCCTGCAAATATTGTAACATTAGGTTGACACCTACATGAATTTATAAAGACAAGTTTTATGGTTTTCTCCCGATTTAGTTCCCATGTTAAATATTGTGCATTGTGATTTTAAATTATATGTGATTATTGTTTTTTAGTTAATGAATTATTGATGAATGATTAAATAAAGTAAAAATTATCTTATACTAATTCACTCCCCCCTCTTAATATAAGCATAAGTTCAACATTAAATTATTCATACTAATTCACCCCCTTAATATGCTATTAAGTTCAACATTGCTATATATATATATATATGTATATATATATGCTATATATATATATATATATATATATATATATATATATATTATTCTTGTCAAGAATCGCTCAACTAATTTCATTAAATACATTAAGTTAAATGTCATTTATTACATGTGACTTATTTCACACTTTAGACATTACAACATTACTCTTATGCATCACATTTATTACTCCTTATGTAAAATAAGCATTACAATGTTTTAACAACCCCTCTTAATGTTTATTTAATTCACCATTACTCCTAACATCTCTCGAAATGTCTTGATCTTATCCTTGTCGAGTGCCTTCGTGAACATATCTACCACTTAATCTTGGGACTTGAAATAAAACAATTCCATCTCTTTGTTTTGCACTCATCCTTTGATGTAATGATGATGAATTTTGACATGTTTTATTTTTGAATGATAGATTTGATTCTTTTTCAACTTGATTACACTTTGGTTGTCACAGTGTAAATTTGTTTGTTGCATTTCTCAAAGCTTCAAATAATATATAATCCTACATAACCATAATGATTCACATGTTACTCCAACAATTGCTTTGTATTTTAATTCAGTTGTCGAGAGAGCTATTAAAGTTTGTTTTTCACTTGACATGAAATAAATTCACTACCAAGAGTAAAAACATAACCTGTTGCAACTTTTATCTCATCCATATCACCTTCTTAGTATGCATATGAAAAAACATTCAACATGAAATAATCATTCCTCTTGAGTACAATACCAAATTGTGAGTTACTTTTGATATATCTAAGCACTAGTTTTGCTGCATTCCAATGTGTCTCCTTGGGATAGTTAAAAGCCTTGATAACATACCAATTGTAAAAGTTATTCTTGGCTTGGTTTTTGTAATATACATTGATCCTCCTACAATTTGATGATATGGAATTCATTAAGCACCTTTGGTTTACTATCTTTTGAAATCTTTAAGTTTACCTCTATTGGTGTTTTTCTAGGATTGCGATCTTACATTCTACACGTGTTTAACAATTCTAAAGCATACTTTACTTATGAGATGAAAATCTTATTTGGTTGTTGTCAAACTTCAATGCCCAAACAATAATGTAGTAACCCCAAATCACTCATATCAAATTATTTCAAATTATTGTATTTTTTTCTTTAATCAACTCAAAATTGTTACTTGTAATGATTAAGTCATCTATGTATACCACCATAATCATAAGTTCGTCACCTTTTTATTTGATATACAATTTAGGATCAAAATTACTTCTCTTGAAACCTCTTGATTTATGATATTTATCAATCTTTTCATACCAAGTTCAAGGAACTTTCGTTAATCCATATAAGGCCTTCACCAACTTACATACCCATTTTTTTTCTCCTTCAATGGTAAATCCTTCAAGTTTCTTCATATACACTTCTTTTTCAAGTTTCTCCATCCACTTTTTTTTCAAATATTAGGAATGCACTTTTGATGTCCATTTGATGTATTTACTATCCAAACTGTGCTGCAAGAGCCGATCATAATCAATTTTTTTGCGATAGCACATGTTTCCTCATAGTATATACCTTATTTTTGTGCACATCCTTTTGTAACTAGCCTGACTTTATATTTATCGATTGAACCAAATAATTTGAACTTAGTTCGATATACTAATTTATATCCTATTTGTTTCTTATTTGAAGGTAATTCAACTAAATTCCAAGTTTTGTTTTTCATTAATGCATCATATATTACCTACATTGCATCTCTTCAATTTTGTTTGTTTTTTTCTTGATTAAAAGAAACTTAGATCATATGAATACACAATTTCACTCATTAAAACAAGATTTACTTGATAGGGTGGCTTTTACCTTGTTCTTCTCTCATCTTGTTGCATCTCATTTGGGTTTTCATCTTGATGCATTTGATAGAACCATTTTGGCCTTTTTTGAAAACTACTTGTTTGACTTTCATCTTTTCCTTCTAACTCCAACTCTATTTTTTATTCTTCCTCTTTTTTGTCCTCTTCTCTTCTTATTCCCTATATGTGATAGAAGTTTTGAGTTCCATCTCTTCATTATCAATGTGAAAAAAATCAATTTTCCATTTGGATGTTTGCATTATTGGGTTTCTCATAAAAAAAATCACTTCTATACTTATAACACTCTTTTCATTTACTACTTCATATAGCTTATAGCTTGTATGCATTTGATCCAATGCTATATCCAATAAATATACATTTCCTAATTTTGACTTCCAATCTATATTTATATTTATCTTGAACATGTACATATACCAAACAACCAAATTGGTTTCTTTTGTAACCACACTTCATAAGGAGTCTAATCAAAGTAAATGTTGTATATATATATTTATAATCATTTTTTCCTTTTTTGTAAACTATTTGGATTCCATCTTTTTCTTCTAACTCCATCTCTACTTTCCCCCTCCTCTTCCTCTTTTATTATATGTGATAGAAGTTTTTAGTTCAATAATGTGCAAGAATTCACCTTTCCATTTGGATATTTGCACTATTCGATGTTTCTCATAAAAAAAAATCACATCTCTACTTATAACAATATTTCTCTTTTCTTATATGTGATAGAAGTTTTTAGTTAAATAATGATCAAGGTGTAAGACTTCACCTTTCCATTTGGATGTTTGTACTATTCGAGGTTTCTCATTAAAAAAATTTCACATCTTTATATTTCTATTTTCCATTTGGATGTTTGCACTATTCGAGGTTTCTCATTAAAAAAAATCACATCTTTATATTTCTATTTACTGGTTCATTAGATTGTATGTATTTGATTCAACATTATATCCAATAAATATACATTTTTTTACTATTAGATTCCAATTTATGTTTATCTATGTCTCTCATTTCTTACTATGGCTTCCAATTTATGTCTATTTATGTCTCTTTGAATGTGGGTTTGTTCCTAGTGGTTATCTTGCTTATGACAACCTAAATATACATTTCTTATTATTAGCTTCCAATTTATGTCTATCTATGTCTCTTTGAATGTGGGTTTGTTCCTATAATGGTTATAATGGTTATCTTGCTTATGACTACCTTCTAGTTGACTAACTTGGGTGACTTAAGTATAAGTATGAAATAATTCCTAGTTCACCAACTTTGGTGACTTAAGTATAACTATGGAATAATTCCATGGTGAGTGTTGTTGGTCTCTATCAATAAGTAGCTCTCAATAAGTAGCTCAGGACTAGGTCGTGTGGGCACATACAAGTCAAAGTCTGAAAACTTCCTTTCACTCCTTTGATTTTATGATAATGTGACTATGAATATATAGGTCATAGATCCCTCTAAATCATGGCTATGAATAATGAGACAAGTCACCGTGAATATTTGGGTCGCGACTCTTAGTCAATGATCACTTATGGTGACTTGAAACTTTTAATATCATAAATAAACAAAAACCCTTCTCAAGCTTGATTCATGGACTTTGAATCTTTATATGTTCATCAAGGTTAGTATTTTTATATTACTACGTCGTGAAATTGATCGCACATCACATGAGAAATACAAAAATGTATTAAATGAATATTTAACTAAAATTGGAACCATTGAATAAATTAACATCATTTCTTTTTTATTTGAATAGTGAATTGTTGCATAACCAAGTTGCCTTTTTTTAATGATATATATTAAACTTAATGGTTATTCTAATTACTCTTTAATAGTAAGGGTACTTATAAAACATGGTTGTATGGAATTTATGTTGTATTTGAGCATTATACTCCAATATGATATAAACATGGTTGTATGGCATTTATGTTGTATTTGAACATTATACTCCAATATAGTGTTTGGTGTTGTTCTTTTACAATTTAAATTCTTTAGTGGTTGTGAATTGATTTTTTTTGTAAGTGTAAGTACTAAGTTAGGTCAACCATTTGGCACCTAAATTACATCTATCCTATCAAATGGGTAAAGCATAAAACCTTGTTTGTAGCTTGAAATCTTGTATTTCTATAGATAATTTATGGCATTTTCCTAGCCTGATGAGATTTTGGTTGTTTTCCAGATAACTATGAGATATTTGGTGAGATATATGAAGACATTTAATCTTTTACCAATGTCAATAAAGTTATTTGTACTTCCATAATCTACATGTATCATGACATATTGAGATTTTGGTTGTTTTCCACATAACTATGAGATATTTGGTGGGATATATGAAAACATTTAATCTTTTACCAATGTCAATAAAGTTATGTGTACTTCCATAATCTACATGTATCATAACATATTTATTTTTTACAAGTCCTTTGAGTTTTAGGGTTCGAGTCCTGGTCCTTGCAGAATTCTTTTTATTGTTGTTAGATAAAGTCTAGGAATGCCTTCTTTATCCTCTTTGTATTATTATGCTTTGTTATTCCATATCTTTAGCCTTGATAGCAATACTTATTTTATGTAAAAAAATATTATCTTATTTATTTATTTATGGTTACATGTCTTATCAAGGTGTCATAGGTGAGGTGGAACATATTTATAATCCTAGGTAGGGTTTTGCTTTGATTTTTGGTTGTATTCCCAATTAATTTTGTGTTATTAATAGGTTATTAGAAACACATGATCAATGTTAATGACATCTTTGGGATGGAATCTTGTTTCACAAAACTACTTCAATTGCAACATTGTACTCACCTTCAACATTTGAGTCAATTGTGAAGTCATATGAAGTCATTAAATTGTTGTTGTTATCACCTTTGCAATAATATAACTCTTTGGATTTGCAGTCAATTTTCGACCATTTTTTATTACCTCTACGACATTTGGGTTTTTCGTCTTTTCAAAGAGAGCATTGCATCAATGTGGGGGCATGTATTCATAACATTGTTCATTTGATGAAGTGGAATATTTGCATTGGATCGGGAAGCTTCATTCATTTGACGAGGTAAAAGTTTGGTCTTGGTTTGCAAAATTCCCTTCATTTTTCATAAAGGAGACCTCTTTAAACTTTTAGTTTTATGCCTTACCTTTCCAGTGGATTTCTAGTTATCCATTTTTATGTTGTGTTTAATATTCTCTTTGAGGGAAATACATATGTTTGAATTAATTGATGTAGTAATAACCTTGGGATGCATATTTCAAGTACTTTCCACTTATGCGTGTATTCTTCTACTATGGATTTTTCTTGTAACCAAATAAGTTTTTTTTCCTGGGATGCATATTTCAAGTACTTTCTATTCACGGGTGTATTTTTTTACTGTGCATTTTTGTTATAACTAGATAGGTTTTTTAAAAAAACCCTTTTCATTATGTCTTAAAATAATTCAAAGAAACATGTTGCAATGAAATTCCTCTATTATTTAGTAAAAAATTCTATTTCTCCTTTAGTTTCCTGTAGTTTATACCATTCATTTCTAAGTCTCCCAATATATCTCGAAAGAAGTTTGGATATTAAATCTAAATTATTGATTTATTTATTTTAAGTTATTGATTTCTTTACATATTAAATCTAAAAATTTCTCATGCAAAGAATCTAGCTCTACATCGAGTTATAAGTAAATTACTACACTAGACATAGTTGTGCAAGTTTTGACCTTTCATTTCCACCACTCTATGATGTTTCTATGTGTCAACATCTATGTATATTCATCCAATCTTCACTTTCTTCTCTCATCTTGGATTAGTTACAATTGAAAACTTAAAATTTTGTAATCTAAGATGTTAAACAAAGCATTCTACACACATTATCAACTATAATAATCGTAAGCATGACATAATTTATAACAATAACCACAAAAAAATATAAAATGAATGCACATCCATTACAAAAATATAAGGCAGAGAGAAGGAATGGCAACAAAATGATCAACAATTCTCAAAGTTCCAAAATATAAAACGTCTTTACAATTCTTTCATATATAAATTAAGTAATGATTTTTTACTAACTAATAAACTATTCAACTACTAGTCAATTGAGTAGCTATATTGAATTGATTAATTGGCACCAAATATCCAAAAATCATTAGATACCAATTTTAATCTTTAAAAACCCATTTTAGCATCCAACTTAATTCAAAATAATTCTTGATCATATTGAGGTGATTTGAAGAAAAATGGCGATGTGCTTATTATCCAAAATCACATTAACTGATGATTAATTTGACGAATAATGAGATGACACAACAAAAAATAAAATAACTCGAATTATACAATATTGATGACATATTTTACTACATCTCAGAGTTCCCTTTAAACAATGAGACTGCTTCTCATAATCTCAAAATTTCAAATTACAATACAAAATCAACTTACAAAGCCAAATTTGAAGTCACTCTTCAATTTCACTGCTCAAAATTAGATATAGAGTTTACCATTAAAATCCTTGCGAAATTCTAAGAAAAATGAGTATAAAATTGACCATATTCCGAACTTTCTCAATTTTACCCTCTTTACATGACAAATGATGCACTATGGTGCTTATTAATGGCAATATGGACTAAGAATTTCATAGACATAATATTAGCACAAAAATGACATCATGGAAAACGAGAAAAAATGAGTATAAACATGCCTATGTTTGTACAAAGTACCTCATGGCACACAAATCTTTGCAACACGAAATATAAGCTTCCCTTGACATGCATTTCGATGCACTGTACCGTATTGTACCTCGATACTCTATGTAGATGTAGATGTTGGAATTAATTTTGGATAGTTCAAGAGTTTGTGACAATGACAAATATGACTAATAGAGCACTATACATGTGACAAGGATCTTATGACCAAGTCACTACAACCAAGATTAAGTTCTTCATTCTTTTGTTTTCTCCTTTGTTTTCCCACTCTCTTTCATTCTCTTCATTTGCTTCTCTTCCTCTTTCAAGGCTAAACAACAAGCTTCTTGTAATCAATGCACTTTCTTTTCAAAAATATTATTTTTGATGGACAATTTCAAAACATTTACAAATTTCACAAAAAAAAAAAATCACAATTTTTTTTTTCACAATCTCTCATCTCACAACACTATTGCTCATGGCCACTTTACAAATTTCTTCAAAATAATTATTTACACATCTATCATTTTTTTTCAATTTCTCCCATCTTTCAAGCATCTCCGAATCATACTCATAAGTTACAAACTTACCTATTAATGATGATTTTCTCTCATCATTGTATCTTGACTTTTCCTCTGTTTCTATCCATTTTCAATTGTTCCCACCATATTTCAATCTTTCATAAGCACTCTTCACTTTTGGTGGGTCTTTAGTCTCATTGCACTCAAAATATTGGTGCATTTCTTCAAACCATTTGGTCAAATCCTATGGTTCTAAACTTGGAAAATTTTTTAGGCATCTCCATCTTTTGTAGTTCCCTCTATTTCATCTCTAGGAAAATGTCGTTCCTCTTTATGTTCATTTAAATTTTGTTCTTGCACTAGTGCCTTCTTTGATAAATCTATGGAATTCAGTATTTCCATCATTGTCCTCACCATGGTTGTAAGGTCATCAATTGCCTT
>SNQJ01S0003040.1:308610-321660 GCA_010110895.2 Picea sitchensis
CTTCATTCTTTTGTTTTCTCCTTTGTTTTCCCACTCTCTTTCATTCTCTTCATTTGCTTCTCTTCCTCTTTCAAGGCTAAACAACAAGCTTCTTGTAATCAATGCACTTTCTTTTCAAAAATATTATTTTTGATGGACAATTTCAAAACATTTACAAATTTCACAAAAAAAAAAATTCACAATTTTTTTTTTCACAATCTCTCATCTCACAACACTATTGCTCATGGCCACTTTACAAATTTCTTCAAAATAATTATTTACACATCTATCATTTTTTTTTCAATTTCTCCCATCTTTCAAGCATCTCCGAATCATACTCATAAGTTACAAACTTACCTATTAATGATGATTTTCTCTCATCATTGTATCTTGACTTTTCCTCTGTTTCTGTCCATTTTCAATTGTTCCCACCATATTTCAATCTTTCATAAGCACTCTTCACTTTTGGTGGGTCTTTAGTCTCATTGCACTCAAAATATTGGTGCATTTCTTCAAACCATTTGGTCAAATCCTATGGTTCTAAACTTGGAAATTTTTTTAGGCATCTCCATCTTTTGTAGTTCCCTCTATTTCATCTCTAGGAAAATGTCGTTCCTCTTTATGTTCATTTAAATTTTGTTCTTGCACTAGTGCCTTCTTTGATAAATCTATGGAATTCAGTATTTCCATCATTGTCCTCACCATGGTTGTAAGGTCATCAATTGCCTTCATTTTTTCTTTTGCTTTTTCTTCTTCTACCACTCACAAGAAATGATCATTTTCTTGTCATGCCATCTTCTATAGCACACCCATTCTTAGAAACACATTTTTTTGTTCAAGTTTCTTTAATCACAAATTCATTCAGACACTCACCTCTATTTTAGAGATGATCTATCCTTGTGGCAACAATTCTTGGTAATGCTCACCGATTACCAACTCTCATTTATTTGATACTAAACCACTCACACCAACAATCTCTTTTACTGGAATCACCTTCTCAAAGGATACATGAAACCACTCTTCAAGGAAACAAGAATACTCCAATAGGAACATAATATTTCCTTGATACCACTCGATGCAATACCTGGGGGGATATGATAAAAGTTACACAGTTGAAACTAACACAACATACCACAAAAAATTTAAATGCATTAATTATTGACATGCATTCTACACACAATTTGCTACCAAATCAACAATCACATGAAAATGTACAAAAAATACTTTCAACAATAATTTTTCATCTTTCTTGAGTTAATGGCCAATGCTCTCATAACTCATTACATTCATAGATCCAATGCACAAATCTTTTGGAATCCACAACAACCAACATCATAGAATCCTAGGTCAAAGGATAGCTAAAGGCCCCTATTACATTAATGTCCTAAGTATTTAAGCCATGAGGCCATGACTATTTGGTTCCCAAGACATTTTATTTCGTTGGGTAGCCCAAGAATTTACATTTATCCAATTTATATAGGGCCAATAATTATATTTATTTTCTAGAAACAACCCAAAATTAATAGTTTGAATATTCAAAGTCAAATTAAAAATTAAGCACGTAGAAGAAATTTTGAGGTTTCTTTGTTTCTCTTTTTGTTTGACTTTGAAACACACCTTAAACCCCATATTCTTTAATGAAAGGGAGGGAGGTAGAGAAATAATTCATCTACAACATATAAAAAATTCAAACCCTAATTTAAAGTATTAAATGCAAGTAGGTTAAAATACAAATCCCCATTTTTGAAAAAAAATGGATATATCCTACGTGCCAACTCATGACATATTCATGGTACCAAAACTCAATAAAGTTTTGATGAAATATGGTGGACAATTTGAGGAAGGTATCCTTGCAACATGCTATTCAAATTTCAAACCTTGACTCTAAGACATGAGACCACGATAATCTAAATGCTTAGGACTCTATTAACACATACATAAAATATGGAAATCTCTGCACATTGATTCTGGGCTTATGCGTAGGACCTATAATCAATATTTGTTTCTAAAATTTGGTGTGAATTTAGAAGAGGGTGTCCTATGCAATATATGATCAAACATTGGATTAATGTCTTTGCGGAAAATCTTTAAAAGAAAATGAAAATCTATTTTTTTTTGTTCAGCATTACCAAAATCTATTTTCTACATAATTGTATTAAATGAATTCCATATTAATGTGTTAAATTTTTATGTGTGTTATATCCTTACCTTCCTTTATTACTTTAGATTAGCATAAGGTTTAGTTGGTGATAATCTAGTTGCTTTAAGTGAAATTGGAGTAGAAAATGTTGGCTATTAGGATAATAAATTTAAGCATACAACTTTGGTGAATCTTATATTAGAACAATATAATCTAATATCCTCTTGTAACTTTGTTGACCAGTCAACAAGAAACCAATCAATGACTAACACACTAATTTTAAGCATACAACTTTGGTGAATCTTATATTAGAACAATATAATCTAATATCCTCTTGTAACTTTGTTGACCAGTCAACAAGAAACCAATCAATGACTAACACACTAATTTTATGAATAATTCTAAATTTTAAATTGTCAGAGCCATTTTTTAACTTGCTATTATATCCTCCTATACAATTCTTAAAATTCTTTGTCCTCTACTAGCCTATTTTCAAATGTTGGCTATTAGGGACATAAATTTAAGCCTACAACTTTGGTGAGTTTTATATTAAGATAATATAATCTAAGATCCTCTTGCAACTTTTTTGACCAGTCAACAAAAACTAATGTCCATATTAAAATGAATATTTTGACCTTGATTAGTAAAAAGTATTCATTTTCTATTCATTAAATACATTGATTTGTCTCTAATTCAATTAAATATATTGATTTGTTTCTAATTCAAATATGGACATAAAACTATCCTACTTCAAAAGAAGTTAAAACACATTACCTTCAAAACTTCTCCATACACCCATTAATTTTTTTCCTCCTTTTTAAAAATAAATCATGAAAGCTTTAAATTCTTGCATTACTAACTCAATGCAATGAATTAGCTATTAGATTTTCCTTATGTGGCCAACTTTGACCAACTTTTAATGTACTCGTGGCAGTAATTCTTATAAATTTTGATTATGTAATCAACTTTAATACCTTTTAAACATGATTTCATCCATTATATTGCTCCAGTCCTCACGACAATTTCGAGGAAAGAGAGAGACATATCTAGCTTCATTATAACACATTACATGTTTGGGGTATGTTATATGAGCCCTTATTCATTCATAAGTAAACAATGTTTTATAGTTACTTGATTATTTAGTTCATCCCAACAATATAGTATATAATAAATGAATAAACGAGTTGTTTGTATATTCAAAGTCGTTAATTCTTTAACGTGCTCGTATTGGGAAATAAGGTTATTTGATTACATTTATGTGTATAGAATAGAATTATGAGGCTAGTAACATTTAATACTATATTTTATATTTTACATAAGATCTCGAGATCATGACTTTGATATTAATAAGAATCAAGGATTTTTCTTTGGGGCTTTTCAAATGTTCAATTTTCATATTAATTTTTTTAAGCTTATCTTAGTTTCCTTTTATATTTTCACTACAATGGAATGGAAATTCCGGCATTATTTGTTAGCATCTAGAGGTTATGGATAAGAAGAAAATATTCGGGGCTTTATAATCCAACCTAGGTCATTTCTTGGGAAAATAATTGTGAATTGGGAATTTGACTTTTATGCCATTTCTTGGGAAAATAATTGTGAATTGGGAATTTGACCTTTATGCCATTTCTTGGGAAATTAATTGTGAATTGGGAATTTGATTTTTACAGGTTGACTTGGCATGGCTAAGAATGATGAAGGGTCCCCTTGGATTTATTGGTCATTTCTTCTATGTAGGTACCAACACAATCTTTGCTATCTTTGACTAATGCATAGAACTTGTGCTTTTTAAAATGTTAAGCAAATTTATGAACATTAACACCATATACTTTGATGTACTATCTACATTTCATAAAATCACCAGGAAACATCCCTCACATGTTGTCAACAATGACAATTTATATTCTCTTCATATCTTAAGATCATAGGATTATATAAAAACAAACAAGGCAACGATGAATTACATTTTTTAAAAAGTTTAAAATAAAATCACTTCTTTTTCTCGGAAATCTTATATGGAGCGTGGCCTAATCTCCCTAGGATTGGAAAGTAACATTTAAAATATCTATTTTTGAAATATTTTGTTTTATTAGTTAAAATTGAAAGCCCACTTTATGACAATTCACTTTTTCATCTTTTTATTGGCTAACCAATCCACCACTTGGTTGGTTGTTCTTAAAACACGGCGAAATTGAAACAAACTAAGTTACTAATCACTTGATTTATGCACATAATATATCCTCCTCAGGTCCATGGCATATCTTTGATTTTACTATTCAATATGTCTATTATTGATTTTGATTCTCGTTCAATCTCTTAGCATTTTAGCTGCAAGAACAATTTTGATTTCCTTAAAGTTCTTCTTAAAAAGGGAGAACACAGAATATTACTATTCAATATGTCTATTATTAATTTTGATCCTCGTTCAATCTCTTATCATTTTAGCTGCAACATCAAAAACAATTTTGATTTCCTTAGAGTTCTTCTTAAATAGGAAGGACACAGAATAACACATCACTTGACATTCTTACAAGCCAAATTAAATTAAGGAATAAAGAACAATGCTAAATATGCATTGATTCAAACATTTAAATATAAAAAAATATTGATCTTTTTGCATGTTTTCAATTTATGATTTAAAATTAGGAGCATTTCCACTTTGTGCTGAAAGAATGAACAAAAACTTTTAACACAATTTTCTACTTTTTCATCCATCCTTGGCCCAAAATTGACCATGATAATTGATTTTGGATTGAGTAAAACTATAAAAATTAAAAAAATCTATACCCATAGAATATTTATTTTGAATATTTATTTTGAGCACGTTCTCTCCACTTTGCAATAGGTTACACAAATTGATAAGAACCTTTCATTCTTGATCACATTCAATGTTATATGAAATAAACTAATATATACCCATGAAATCCTTATTTCATGCATATAATCACTACTTTGGAGTAGGGTATGCAAGTAGTTGATCAAGAAACTTTTACTGATTATCTTATTGAATATATATTYCTATACAACATAYATCAAATCTATACTATAGTTTATGGTAATTAATCACTTAAACATTCTTGTTATATTGTTAGTAAGGATTAACAATTTTTTCTTGATTTATGGGGATCTTTAGACTCGAGTCCACATTATGGAGGACAAGGGGTCGTTAAACTTTATTAAATTATTGACATTAATTTTGGATTTAATCCTATGAATATTTAAATATAAGTTTTTATCATGGTAAATTAAATTTCATATTGAAATAGAACCTAATACATTAGGAACATACAAAACAAACCATTAAGAACATACAAAACAAAACACAATTTTAAATCAAATCTTTTTAAGATAGACCTACAAAACCTAATACATTAAGAACATACAAAACAAAACACAATTTTAAAGAAAATCATTTGAATATAAACTTGCAGAAGTTCACAAAACTTTTCTCGCTAAAGTTTATTGGTAACCAATCCCTAGGTTCTACATGCAAAATTTTATTTAGGTTCTATTGGTCTTTCTTGTGCTCTAGCATTAGTAGTTTAGTAATAACAAGATGTTCAAGCTTCCACTTCAAATTGACATGGAGTTAGATTAACTAAATACAATTGACTTCAAGGGCCTCCACGATCATGTGTTGATGTGAATTCTTTACATTCAAAAGATCTTTGGTTTCCATCTTCATTTAGTGCACTAGACTATAATCAAGTGCCAAATAATTTTAGTTAATGTATTCCACCCTATCAATAAATAGCACATAAAACTCTTCTTACCATCCAAGTGTCAAACAAATTTAGTTAATGTAATCCACCCTATCAATAATAGCACATAAAACTATTCTTAGCATCACTTGTTATCCCTCGAAACTATGTCAATATTATTGTCAATAGTTAGCATCTCAACTTATAAATATTATCATTGAAGGAAGAACAACATGTTTTTAGGTTGTAATCCTCCCTCTCAAAATGAAAACAAAGATCAAAGTCATTGATGGTAATGTTTTAACTAAATTTATAATGAGATTAATTATTATCATTTCATTTATAGATCTCATCACTTGAGATTCCATCTAAATAAAATTAATACGAAGAACTCCTCTTAGGTTAGATTCATGGGAGTAAATATTGAGTAGATCCAAGTAGAACCATTGTAATTAATATGAAGAACCTTTCTTAAGTTAGCCTCATGGGAGAAAACAATGAGAAGGTCAACAAGGTAAAGATATTAAACACATAGCTATGGGGTGTTATGACTAAGGAACAAATATGCCTATACTAAATGAGCAAGGGGTGTATAATCCCAATGTTATCTCCATCATCTAAACCATATAAAAAAAAATCCCATAATGGTGATCCATAAATGTAATTCACCAATGGAAACTCCCTCCTTTAACTAATATTGGGGTTGATGTTAGTTCGAGTAGGTGGTCCTTATGACATTTTTTTCACATTAATGAGTAGATGTTATATTATAAAATGTTGTACCTTAACTAGATAACATTGTAATACAAAATTTTTAGGTTTGGTTTTTTCTTACTGTCCAAAATGAAAAAAATTAACATCCAAATGTCCATAAGGGCCTCTTTCCCTGTTCCAACCATTACATGATTAAAAATCATACTACCTTGCATATTGAAAAAGTAAAATAGTAGGGTGTGACAAAGCGCATGCTAAATTCATAAAAGAAAATTACTAAGATTCATTCCCTTCATGGGATTTGATTTGTTGGTCAACACGAGGCTCCAATTTGGCATCCTTAGGGCACATCTCCACCTCATTTAAATAAATAGGGTTGAATTCACCCATGACATCCACCAATTCTGAATTTTAGGAGTGTAGAATGTACTGACACTCAGAGGTTGAAGGGAGGTGATAGAGGGAGGGCTCCTTGGAAGAACTTGAGTCAACTTTTGGGGGGGGGGAGACAACCTCTTGAGGTAGGTTGAGGTGGCCCATAATACTTACAACCAAATGATTTCATAAACATT
Source organism: Picea sitchensis (assembly GCA_010110895.2). Taxonomy (NCBI): domain Eukaryota; kingdom Viridiplantae; phylum Streptophyta; class Pinopsida; order Pinales; family Pinaceae; genus Picea; species Picea sitchensis. The sequence continues at coordinate 315,717 of SNQJ01S0003040.1, forward strand.
ATTTGTGAGTCCAAATCTATGTTTCTTTCTACGTTGTATCACCATGAAGGCTCTAACTACATTCTCACACTCTCATATTTTTGGAATATAATTTGTAGTCTCAACTGCACATTGGTTCCTATCCCAATTTTCTCCTGAGTTTTGTCATTCAAATTCTTCTTTCCACTTTTTCCAACAAATGGTCAAATTCATAGCATTGGAGTAAGCCTCTATTGCCTCCCTCTCATAGTGTTTAATTCTCTTTTGTACCTCCTTAATTTTTCACAAGGAACACACCTACTCTTATAGTGACAATGTGTCATTGTTGTCTCTATTATAATTGAGAACTCGATAGAGCTAACCATACTAGAGTACTAGAGAAACTTTCATTGTTATAGACCCCCTCTCTCAATTGGAGTTGAGGTTGAGATTATAATTGGAGGAAAATAAATCAATTCATATGACATATCCTTTCCCAATAAAATATTTTTGGAGGGAAATGAAGAAACTACTTTTTTTAATCATATTTTCGAAGAAACATGTTTTTTTTAATGTATTTGTAGATCATATAACTACGGGTCTATCAAAAGTATGAAGAGTGGGTACTCATTGGATGAAGAATTTAATTCTTCATCCAATGAGTGCCTACACTTGAAATTTGAGTAAACCTATAAGGAGATAAATAAAAAAATATGATTAAAAAAATAGTTTTATTTCTTTCCCTTTGAAATTTCATTTCTTATTTATTATTTTAACTATTATTTTATTATTTTCCGTAGGAGGCCGATTATAGACCTCAAATTTTCCCTAATGAGAACCCATGTGGAAGATCTATGAATGAAACGAGGAGGGTGATAAGGGTGCCTTAACTTACCATATTCTTGCTACTAAATGATGTGAGAGGTGTCAATGCATGGTATATTATCCTTGATGTCTTTACACTTTATGGGGTGGGTAAGGAAATGGTTTCCATAGTCCCCCCATTTTCCTTATTGACTTGCTCATCAAAACGTTCACATTTTTCTTTCACAAAACATGAAAAAATTCAATTTTCTAAAAATATTGAATCAACATTGATGATGATGATGATGATGATTAACATCCACTGAGACCGAATTGGTCTATCTGACCTTAAGAGGGTAAGTGATTACTTGTGATTCTTTAGAATTTTGTTTCTGTGCTCGAAAAGCATTAAGAGAAACTTTCCAACATCACCATCATTTTGTTGAGTTAAGAGGTTAGGAAGGTTGGTAGTGCGAAAAATATTTTGAAAATGAGATCTAATATGGGTATAAGATGGACAATCTAAGAGAAAGTTCTTTTCAACTTCAACCTTCTTAGTGTCACAAAGGTGACACACTCTTTCATCCCATGGTGTTTTAGGAATTTACCAACGCCCAGTTTCACTATGGAGCTCGTGAGGATTTGTTCTTATCTTAGAAATGCTTATTTTTTTCTTTAAACTTGGAAAAACAGATAGATAATTTTGATATTCTATATTAGGGTTGATTACATCCTTATAATACCTTAATTTTATTTTTTCCTCTAACTCTTTATCACAACACATTTTCTCGTTAAATTTAGATTTGACGTTTTTTTTAATAGTATCTTTATTCTCCAAAATGGTGTCTTCCATGATTTCCCAATAGTTTATCCAAGACCAGGAATATTTATGCCATCCTCGCTTGAGTCGATGGTGGTTATGACTCGATTTTGAAGCAATTTTATGAAGCCACTTGTCTTCCATGTTGTTTAACTTGTTTTTATACATTAAGTATCTAGTCATAGCCATGATCTCAATGAGGGAGAGGCTTGTTTCTAAGAGGAGGATGGGATATGGCATATTTCCTTTAATTTTGAGATTATAGGTTATAAAATTCTTTTGTATTTTCTCTATCTTTCTCCAGGATTCATGAGAGATACTACAAGTTTCTACAACCCCAGACTTCACATCCAGAAAGAATAACGGGTGTAACAAGGTCTCAAAGAGGAGTTTCTTCTTATCTGAACTCCAAAGATCAACTGATTTACAATTATTTTCAAGCCCATAATAAACTTTCCATTCCCCAATAATCCTTTTCTCAATGCTATAATTCCAATTGAGCTAGTGGTGAATATCAATTCCAAGATATTTGTATGAATTCCCTTCCTCCAAGTTGTTGTCATATACAAAGGTATCATAAGGGATCTTATTGGATTTAATACCCATGACCCTAGTCTTATCAGTATCAACAATCATATCCATATTGGAGAAAAAATCCTTGACGATTCTTAGTTGGTTTTCAAGATCACGGGGATTCCTTTCCATAAGAACAATATCATCGGCATAAAGAAGAAGATTGATGAATATACTAGTGAGAGTAGAGTCGACACAACCTGCTTTTTCCAAGCAATCTTCTAACCTATCAATGTATATGCCAAAAAGGGTAGGGGACAAGGGACAACCTTGTTTGACTCCGATATTGCAGTTAATCTCTTTTGACCAGCCGTCAGTGTTTTTAAACTTAGCAATAACATTCTCATACATCCTTGTTGCAACATCCCTCAACTCGAGAGGCACTTTTATCTCTTCCAACCTATTCCAAAGGTTTTTCCTAGGAACCATGTCAAAATCTTTTCTAAAGTCAGCAAAACAACAAAAAAGATTGGTTTTAGTATTGTGGAACTCCTCTACAATGATCCTAAAGGTAACAAGATGGTCCACAATTGAATGATATCTCCTAAACCCGACCTAGCCTTTAGCTCTTTTACCGTGACTTTCTAGCCAAAGGCTAATCTTATTTTCCAAAACAATTCCATAAAGCTTGGATAAAATCGGGCCAATCATAATGGTCCTATAATTAGAGGGAATGTTTCTATCCCCATTTTTAAAAATAGGAACAATGGAGCTTTGCATCCATGGTTTAGGGAAGCCTTGCTTGACTGCTAAATTGAAGAGCTTGTGTATGTGAGGGATAAGGATTGACCCTCCAATTTTAAAAATTTCAGCTTGGTATCCTTCAATGTCATTAGCTTTCCTATTTGCAAGCCGCTTAACCCCGAACTCTATGTCATATAAAGAATACACTTCTTCCTTTGTATGGAAAATAGGAATGGTGTCCATGGAATTAGGTAACTCGTAAAGACTTTTAAGGTAGGAATTCCAGTCCCTTAAGGGAATCCTATTATTTTATTTAGTATTGCGGTTTAGAATTTGGCTCCAGAACTTCTTAGGATCCAACTTATATAGTTATGAAAGTTTCTCTTGCCTTTTATTGATATGGTGCCTTTCCCCCCCTTTAATTAGGGCTTTGTATGTATTGATCTTATCGAGTTTTAACAACTCATTAGAAGCTTCCCTAATGGCTTTCCTAGAAATTTTACATTCTTTATCATACCAAGGGTTGGTTGTTCTATTATTCTTTTTATAGGACACCTCGAAAGAGAACTTGTTAATAGAAGTGGAAAGGGTAGCTGTAAAATTATGATAGAGTTATTCAATGTTGTCCTTATAAGTTAGGAGATTTAATTTAATATTTAAATCCTTTAAGAAAATGTCAACTTTACTTTTTTCAAAGCGCAAATTCCTTTGATTATCAGGATTCTCTTCAATGACACTCCTATGCATGGAAAATGTTAGAGTTAGGGTTAAAGGTTTATGATCAAAGTCAGGCTCATGGTCATTTAAAAGGTCAAAAGTTGTTATTTGGTTGGAAACGGGGATATCAAATATCACATAATCTACAACACTACTACCTAGCCCATGAATACAAGTCATCTGGTTGGATTTTGGCCACTTCATTACTCCATTGCAAATTATTAGGTCTTGAGAGCTGCAGAGTTTGACTAACTCAGTACCAAACAAATTATCAATTAGGTCCTCAAAGCTTATTTTGTATCTATTAGATAAAACAAGGTCGTCATCTAGGCATAAATGATTATGGTTGGAATCAATACTTAAAAGAATAGGTTGTTTAATTGCAGTCCTAGCATTAAAGTCTCATAGCATGAGGATATTACCTTCATTTTTCAAACTATAAATATCTTGTTCTAAATTATTATAGGGACAATTGTTATCTAGATTATTTTTCTTATAGAAAGTAGAATTAATAGGTGCAAAATAACAACTTGCTATATACATCTTAGCATTGGTGTTTGGAATTTCTATCCAAATGTACTGATTGAGAGGGTCAATCTTATGAAGTTGAATGTGAGGAGAAGTGTTCTTTCTAATATAACAAGCTATGCCCTCTATCCCTCTACGGTGGGATTTTTTGTTCCATGCCGACCACAAGACAAATCTTTCTATGTTAGGAACCTTAGACTCCTCATGCTCCCAAGTTTCAACTAGACAAATAATATCAATATCACTCAGGATCCAACTTATCATAAGACCTTTCCACCATGGAAAGCCATGACAGTCCCAAAAAAGAATCCCGAGTATCCCAAATTCCAACTTACATTATAATTATTTATGTAAGTTGAAAAATATTGAAATTTATTTATATGTTAGAAAATATTAAAGTTTCATAAAAAATTTTTCTGATATAGAGATTATAATGTTATTATTGAATCCGCAATTACTGTCTCTTTTCAAATTCATTTATCTTTTAAAAACAATTAAACATGTGAAAACAAGTATTTCAAATTCATTTATCTTTTAAAACAATTAAACATGTGAAAACAAGTGTTTCCACCTAATTATTTGTTGTGATTACCATCCCATGCAAACTCGAATTAATTTTTCCTTCACGATCAAAGCTGATCCCTTGCACCTATTACCCCTGCGGCCCTTATGACACTTCAAAGCATGAGATATCAACATTCCCTTATGACACTTCAAAGCATGAGATATCAACATTATTGTTTAATTGTTTTTGTTTAATGTTTAATTGTTTTTTTTTTTTTTGGTTATTGGTAATATATCCGCAAGGCAAAGAAATGTTGTAAAGGTAAATAAAAAGTGGAATTTTTATGGAATTTTTTTTGGATAGAGTTGGCAAAATTTTTGTTATTTATTAATTTATTATTATTATTTTTTGTTTTCATGTTTTTGGTTATATTTTGGTATTGAAATGGTTGACGAGTACAACTGATAAAAAATGTTTTTTTTTTTTTTTCTCAATGAGTGTTTTTTTGAAAATTGATCTCTTGAGTTATCTCTAGCCATGAAACTAAATGATAATAATAAAATTAATAAAAAATTTCTCCATGTCAAAACATTAAAAATATCCACAACAAAATTGTCTAAAACATTAAAAAATATCCACAATTATTGCCAAAATTGTGATAAAAAATATAACATTTCTTATAAAAATTACACAAACTAAAGTTCTCACCATGTATATGTTCAAATAAAATCCTAAGAAACCATTCTATAACCAACTACCTTCATGTTAGAACTCCAAACATATATTGGATTAACATCCAATTAATATATGGAATATCGTCTCTTTCATTTGAATACTATAATCATATTGGGACTATTTGAGAGTAATTAGTGTAGAATATTTATTAAAGATTACAAGGGAATTCCATTCATATTATTATCTAACTAATATAATCTATAATATATATCGAAAACCCTCTTCCCAACTACCTAAAAGTCCACATTGACTCTTTCATTTCTCAAATTCATGAAAAGAGGTACCTATTCAAATCATGCATTAACATTTGAGTTGTCAAGCTTAGTAATGAAACCATTGAAGTTGAGTTACATTGCAGTTTTTTCAAAAATGATAACATTCTTATTATTTCAATATGTCCATTACTAAGTAGAATATTTAGATATATTACAATTTAGTACAAGAGATGTTTAATTTTTCAAATTTCAATAATAATGGAAAGAGGTTCATGTAGATTAATTATCGGTTTCATTATTATTATGTCCTATAACTTAGTAAGAGAGATCAAGAAAGATGTGTAATTACTTTAGTATTCAACATGTAATTAATATATAATATTAAAAGAATATTAATAATATATA
>SNQJ01S0003040.1:323683-347648 GCA_010110895.2 Picea sitchensis
ATAGATATATAGTTGAGATGATTTATTTTAGTGATAGATATAAAAGAATGTCAATAAATAGAGATATATGTAAAATCAAGATAAAGTGGGTTGATTAAAAATATGATAAAGTCAGCCAATTGAAAATATAATTTAATAAATAAATGTTTAAATTAGAATAATTATACATCTAATTAACATTTTGATTTTGTTTTATTTTGTAAATATGATTGAAAAGTGAATGTTAGTATTTATGGAGGTTGAACTATTTCATGGATTATATAGTTATTATATTTAGATATAAACTTTGTAGATCTAATGTTTAAGAACAAGTATTTCTTTTTAAGAAGTCACAATTTCAAATACAAAAAAAGAAGAAGAAGATATATATACCTTTATAATCTTCAGCAATTATTATTATGTGTTATATATATATAATTGAATACTAAATGTTAGTATTCATGGAAAATTGAACTATTTCAGACATTACATTATTCTAATTTTTATATTGAATATAATATAATATAATATATTTTTAAGGTTACAGTCAAGTCAAACATCAAATTGATGTATGAGACTCTTTTAGCCCAACAATTTTACTAAACGAATCAAGTGGGGGGGCGGATTCCCCGATGACTCTCACACGAGGGAGGTCATTTGAGACAGATAATTGTTGGCCACTGGGAGTTGCCTGCAGTGCCCTTCCCTATAATTGTCTCAATCCATCTGGATGTAGATAAATGATTCTCATAATCAAAATCAAAATTTAAGGAATGAAATCGCTCATCCATTGATTGAATCAGATCCCTTCTATTGGAGCGAAGCCAGCTAGGTCCTAACCATACCCAAACTCATCTCGGACCCCATTGTGAAACAGTTCGTTTGTCATTACACGCTCCCAGGCAACAATGTTGTATGGGGCCCCAACTCCTTTGACCTGGAAAAATACCAGGAAATGAAACACAAAAATTTTACTAGTAAAATCTACATAAGTATACATACTATATATATTACATCATAAAGTCATTGAGTAACCAATTTTATTTGTATGCGTTTTCTTGTATTTTTGTATGTGGTCCACAACTTTAATGTTTTTCCAATTATTTAACATTATATCAACTCGTACAGGCGCGAACTCTCTCACAAGAGGGGTTCATGATCATGGAAGTATCTTTGAATGTAATTCAATGTAGCGAGAGTAGTTTCTTCTTTGAGTTTTATTTTGTTCATTGATAATTAAAATTCAATGTAGCCAGAGTAGTTTCTTCTTTTCTTTTTTGAGTTTTATTTTTAAAATTTATGTGGGAAATGAAACATATTGGTGTCGAGTTTTATTTTGTTTATTGATAATTGAAATTTATGTGGGAAATGAAATATATTGGTGAAGTAATGTTGTTTTTGTGCATATAAAATGTCAACATTGTCTTGAGGAAATGTGGAAGAATTGCATGTTATTAAGGTGCCCAATCATGTAGTTTTGTTGGTTTAGGATGGTAATGTGTTTTTAAAGGAGTGGTTCAATCTTTTCACTATTTTATATTTGTTGTTATAGGCAATATTGTATTGTATAAGGTGTCACTTCCACTTTCAAATTTGGAAGTGATAAGTTTTTTTGAGGTTAGAGGCAATTGAGAATGATTCATAATGCACATTTTGAAAGTTGTTTGGTGATGTACATTTCTAAAAATGATTATTGTTTTCCTCCTAGTGTTGAGTAATATGTTTTTTTTAGGGGGAAATATTAGAGAAAACATAATACCCCCATATATCAGGGTGAGGGGAAATATTAGAGAAAACATCCCGTATATGAGGGTGACTGTGGGGGAAAATATTAGAGAAAACATAGGTGGGGGTGGGGGAAAATATTAGAGAAAACATCCCATATATGGGGGTGGGGGTGGGGCGGAATTTTAGAGAAAAAATATCATATATGAGGGTGAGGGTGGGTGTGGAGAGAAATATTAGAGAAATATAACATAATATTTCCCCCCACCCTAATATGTTTTCTCTAATATTTCCCCCCACCCTAATATGTTTTCTCTAATATTTCCCCCCACCCTCAAGCTCATATATGAGGGTATTGTGTTTTCTCTAATATTTTTCCCCAGCCCCACCCTCAAATATGTTTTCTCTAATATTTCGTCGCACCCCCATCCTCACCCCTACCCCCATCCTCATATATGGGGGTATTATGTTTTCTCTAATATTTCCTTCTACCTCCACCCTCACCCTCACCCTCACCCTCATATATGGGGATGGGGGGTAATATTAGAGGATTACCCCCAACCCGCACCCTCACCCTCACCCTCACCCTCATATATGGGGATGGGGGGTAATATTAGAGGATTACCCCCAACCCCCACCCCCTTTATGTTTCCTCTAATATTACCCCCCACCCCCACCTATGAGGATGAAGGTGGGAGGTAATATTAGAGGAAACATATTTTTTGGGTTTATGAAAGTTTAGCTTAAGTGAATTTTATAGTAGTGATCAAATTACAAATCTTTGCTTTTACTATTGGAAGAAAGGATAAACCTTTTCGGATTAAGTGGGAGTTCTCATAGAGAAGGAGGTGCATGTGATTGAATAATATTGATAGTATTGAAAGTTGTTGTTCATGATGATATTGGTCATTAAATGATGTTGGTATTATTGAATTTTTATATTAAATGCATTGATAATTCTTAATGAGAATGAAGTAATTAAATACATTGATAATCTAATACTAAATATTTATTATTAAAAAAAATATTTATAATTAAATATTAATTATTGAGAATATTTTATTTTAAAAAATGTTTAGAAACTAAATTGTGTTCATGGAAATTCTATACCCCACACATATATATTATTTGTTTGATTTTATGTCTTTTTGTTTTTATGGATGTGCTACTCATGTAATATTATTCCATTTCTTTAACAATTATGAAGTAAACATGCATATCTATGCCTAATTTTTTTAATGTGTTTTTATTTTTTGATTTTTAAGCTAACTAGTATTCATATTAATATATGACAAAATAAAATGCATACAACATTGCATGTGGCCTATCACTGACGAAACAACTACCATGACAATTGAAAAATAATTTTCGTTTTTCCTTTACAAACTTGTTGACAGTTTTTCATAGTATCTATATGCCTACACTTCTTGGAGTGCACTATCCTCCTAATAATACAAAAGAGAACAGTGTTTGAGGAGGTTGTTGTTCCTCCTTGCTTCTCACAAAGATAAACATATGTGGTTAACCTATATTGAGCAGTTTTTAGTTATGATTGGGCGAGCCAAGGGTAGATATTAACGACATGAGCCGTGTCATAGTAAGTCAACAAATTGTTGCCGTCAAAATAGACAGGAGGTGTATTTGTAAAGGCTATTAATAAAATAAATATAAAGAATAAAATCATATATATATATATATATATACCCTTATATATATATATATATATATATATTAATTATTATTAATTTTATACTTGTGTTTTTATCCTATGTATATTTAATAGATATATAGTAGAGATGATTTATTTTAGTGATAGATATAAAAGAATGTCAATAAATTTACAGCTCAAAGTCAATATAAAATCTAGGTGTGCTATATTGAGCAGTTTTTAGTTATGATTGGGCGAGCCAAGGGTAGATATTAACGACATGAGCCGTGTCATAGTAAGTCAACAAATTGTTGCCGTCAAAATAGACAGGAGCTGTATTTGTAAAGGCTATTAATAAAATAAATATCAAGAACAAAATCATATATATATATATATTAATTATTATTAATTTTATATTTATGTTTTTTTATCTTAATGTATATTTAATAGATATATAGTAGAGATGATTTATTTTAGTGATAAATATAGAAGAATGCCAATAGAGATATATGTAAAATCAACATAAAGTGGGCTGATTAAAAATATGATAAAGTCAGCCAATTGAAAATATAATTAATAAATAATTCAATAAATAAAATGTTTAAATTAGAATAATTATACATTTAATTAATATTTTAATTTTATTTTATTTTGTAAATATGGTTGAAACGATATCATTGAGTAACCATTTTTATTTATATGGGTTTTCCTGTATTTCAATGTTTTTCCAATTATTTAACATTATATCAGCTCGTAGCGAACTTTCTTACGAGAGGGGTTCATGATCATGGAAGTATCTTTGAATGTAATTCAATGTAGCGAGAGTAGTTTCTTCTTTTCTTTTTTGAGTTTTATTTTTTTCATTGATAATTAAAATTAATGTGGGAAATTAAACATATTGGTGTTGAGTTTTATCTTGTTCATTGATAATTGAAATTTATGTGGGAAATGAAACATATTGGTGAAGTAATGTTGTTTCTGTGCATATAAAACGTCAACATTGTCTTGGAGAAATGTGGAAGAATTGCATGCTATTAAGGTGCCCAATCATGTAGTCTTGTTGGTTTAGGATGGTAATGTGTTTTTAAAGGAGTGGTTCAATCTTTTCACTATTTTATATTTGTTGTAAGTAGTCAATATTGTATTGTATAAGGTGTCACTTTCACTTCCAAATTTGGAAGTGATAAGTTTTTTTGAGGTAAGAGGCAATTGAGAATGATTTGTAATGCACATTTTGAAAGTTGTTTGGTGATGTACATTTCTAAAAATGATTATTGTTTTCCTCCTAGTGTTGAGTAATATGTTTTTTTTAGGGGGAAATATTAGAGAAAACATAATACCCCCATATATCAGGGTGAGGATGAGGGTGAGGGGAAATATTAGAGAAAACATCCCGTATATGAGGGTTACCGTGGGGGAAAATATTAGAGAAAACATAGGTGGGGGTGGGGGAAAATATTAGAGAAAACATCCCATATATGAGAGTGGGGGTGGGGGTGCGGCAGAATTTTGGAGAAAAAATATCATATATGAGGGTGAGGGTGGGTGTGGAGGGAAATATTAGAGAAATATAACACAATATTTCCCCCCACCCTAATATGTTTTCTCTAATATTTTCCCCCAAGCTCATATATGAGGGTATTGTGTTTTCTCTAATATTTTTCCCCAACCCCACCCTCAAATATGTTTTCTCTAATATTTCGTCCCCCACCCCCATCCTCATATATGGGGGTATTATGTTTTCTCTAATATTTCCTTCTACCCCAACCCTCACCCTCACCCTCATATATGGAGATGGGAGGTAATATTAGAGGATTACCCCCACCTATGAGGATGAAGGTGGGAGGTAATATTAGAGGAAACATATTTTTTGGGTTTATGAAAGTTTAGCTTAAGTGAATTTTGTAGTAGTGATCAAATTACAAATCTTTGCTTTTACTATTGGAAGAAATGATCAACCTTTTCAGATTAAGTGGAAGTTCTCATAGAGGAGAAGGTGCATGTGGTTGAATAATATTGATAGTATTGAAAGTTGTTGTTAATGATGATATTGATTATTAAATGATAGTATTATTGAATTTTTGTATTAAATGCATTGATAATTCTTAATGAGAATAAAATAATTAAATACATTAATAATCTAATACTAAAGATTTATTATTAAAAAAAATATTTATACTTAAATATTAATTATTGAAAATATTTAATTTTTAAAAATGTTTAAAAACTAAATTGTATTCATGGAAACTCTATACCCCACACATATATTATTTGTTTGATTTTATGTCTTTTTGTTTTTATGGATGTGCTCATGTAATATTATTCCATTTCTTTAACAATTATGAAGTAAACATGCATATCTATGCCTAACTTTTTTTTAATGTGTTTTTATTTTTTGATCTTTAAGCTAATAGCTAATTAGTATTCGTGTTTTTATTTTTTGATTTTTAAGCTAACTAGTATTCATATTAATATATGACAAAATAAAATGCATACAACATTGCATGTGGCCTAACTTTTTTAATGTGTTTTTATTTTTTTGATTTTTAAGCTAACTAGTATTCATATTAATATTAATATATGACAAAATAAAATGCATACAACATTGCATGTGGCCTATGGCTTATCACTGACGAAACAACGACCCTGATAATTCAAAAATAATTTTGTTTTTCCTTTACAAACTTGTTGACAGTTTTTTGTAGTATCTATATGCCTACACTTGGAGTGCACTATCCTCCTAATAATACAAAAGAGAAGAGTGTTGAGGAGGTTGTTGTTCCTCCTTGCTTCTCACAAAGATAAACATATGTGGTTAACCCTATGGACCGTGCTAGCCAATGATACTTGTCCATATGAACCTCAATTTCATCATCTACTAGAATAATACTTGTCCATATGAACCTCAATTTCATCATCTACTATAATAAGATTTAAAGGAGTACCTGCAGAAGATGGGACTCTGTCCACTTCATCGATAGAATTGGTCTGATTCTTTGAGTATCTGTTAACTGTGATCTCAATATTAAAAACTTCTCTGGATATGGAGTCAATTTTTTTGTCCATCACATTCATCTTATACATAATGACTTGCTGCTGGCTACCTTTCTCCTCCTCCACCTGAGCGATGAAGATATTATTTAACCAATAGAGCTCAATGAATTTAAAAATCTTGGTATCCATTGTTCTAGAATAACTAATGTCTGAGGCCCACTCTTTAAACTCTGCCTTGAGTCGTTCCTGGGAAAGTCTTCATCTTTTTTGCTTGATAACCTGATCCATGTTGGCCACCATGGCTTCGGTTTCCGTGGAAAATTTACAGTGGAGGCTTTGTGAGAAAATTATTGATGTTATCGTTCCTTATCGTGGATTTATTACCAAAGCATGCCAAAGATGAAGAGAATTGATCCTTTCACAATCTTAAAAATATGGAAGACGTTGAATAGAGTTTCTGTTTTTAATGTGTTGGATTTTTATTTTTCGGTTTATGTTAAATTTGCTTATAATGGAGATACATGCAACATTGACAATGGAGACGACAAACATATAACCTATGAAATGCAACATTTGCAATTCACTACTTTTAAAGTATTTATTTTTATTAGGGTATGAATGGAATAGAGTCTCATCTGGTTTTCAAGACCCATTCATTTTGTTTTTATTTTACTTTCCTTTCGATATTCTTTAGTCGTTGTTTTAATGGAATAACGAATTTTCAGTGGGATTCAACTGCGAGAGGACGAATGCACCATATGGGCTGGTGCTTGTAGGTTGGGGGTTGCATATTCAACGGAAACCAAAGGCTATATGGAAGGAAAGTTGAATGGATAATGGAAAATTATTGCACACTTTTTGTTAGCGTTAGAAGTCACTCATGGATTGCAACAGGAGCAGAGCTCAATACCCATCAGTTTTATGTCACGATAAGTTTAATGGGTGATCGAATGGGTAGAGACCCAGGAAGGTATAGTTTTAACTCGGGAAACCGGGCCTGGTATGTAGAAAACAAGGGAGGTCTTGATCCAACTTCTGTCAGTAAGTTGAGCATAAGATAGATAGATGGAAGACTTAATGAGATGAGTGAGCAAGACTACCTCGGGCATCAGGCCTTCGACATTTTGAGGAGGAAAAACTCAGGAGACAAGATCCTCTTAACCCCGAGTTTCAAAGAACTGAAAGGTGGCTCGACTGGATCCTCTAATTCCGAACCATTCAGAGTTGAGAAAATACAAGAACTGGTTAGAAACAATGCAACTACTACAGTGATCCAACCTACATCATCCTATAACAGTGCAACTCGATTGGATCCTCCAATTCCGAGCTGTTCTAACACAGTGTAAAGAAAGAGATGGAAAGAGGTTGACATCCATAAAGTAAGAAGTCTCAAATGCCAATACATAACCAGAGCGACCAGCGCTTCATCAAAACTTTACAATCGGGAGCCTAGCTCAACCATCGATACTTTTAAATATAGAAAACTAAGTATATATACTCCTAAACAACTGCCCAAAAGAGGCGTCTTAAACTTTCAGGATGGGGCGTATCTTCAATCAAATCTGGCCTGCACTCCTCTATCATACGCCATATTAACTCTGCATAGCTCATGCCAGGGGGGTAGTTGAGCCCTTAAATGTTGAATTAGCGTGCGCAAACTTCCTTAGTGAGTCGAGGACATCGGTATGTCTTATGTGGGAAAACCAGTACAAAGGACCACCTCGGACAGACTTCCTGCCGGGACATCCATACCTTGCAGTTAATGAGTGAGGCGAGGTTTCAACCACCCTCTCTCTTCTTCATTCACTCCGAGCAGGTATCAAGATTGAGATCAAGTTGAACTGGCACCTCGAGAACATGGTGTTCCCTTCTGCAGCTAAACCCGACTCTTTGACTCTTTGCGCGGTTCTTTCTATCGCCCCCAAGTGACCACGGGCTGTGACTATCTTCAAAGGCGTTTTCATCATTTCGCGTTTTGTGGGCAGGAGGAGGTTGCTCCTTGTGTTTCAAAGCTACGAAAGGTGAGGTGGCGACATAGCCTAATCGCGCGCCACGCGTCGCTCTGGATGGACGGTCCTGCTCATCTCGGCAATAATGTGGGCCTAGGTCCTGGACGCCTTCGGCACTTCGCGTCTCGCGGCTGGGAGGAGGCTGACCCTTGTGTTTCAAAGCGACGAAAGGCAAAGAGGCGATAGAGCCTAATCGCGCATCACGTGTCTTTGGATCGGACGACTGAAAGGATGTCGACATTTTGGGACCCGTCTCATCACATGGCGTGCGCTAGCACCCCTTTCCCAAGCTTGCTTGACTTGTAGCCTGAAATAAGATTTTTCCGTGCTGCGCTTGGGCGCTTCTCGTGCAACCTGCAGACTTGGGTACTCTTGTGCCCAAGACAAAATTGTTGTTAACATTAGGCTCCATGGGGGATAGAGTCATCCCCGTGATGCTCTAAGAACTCTTTTCCAGTTTCAGTGCCTTGCAGTTGGGCTATGGAGTCATTATTTAAAACTTAAAGATAAAGAAAAATAATATATACAATCGCAGATGAGCCATGTGCGGCTCAATAAAAACATCTTTTCAGAAAATGCCCATTCACAGGGCCATTGAAAACTTCTCGATCCTTCAAATCTCACAACCTGTAGGTATTATTTGAAAATACTTCAGAGATTTTGAAGGGCCCGACCCATAGGGCTTCAAATTTGTCGTGTTTGCCCTTGTCTTGTTTAGGAGCATCCCATTTCAGTACCAGGTCTCCTATCTGAAACTCTTCCTTCTTGTCCTTTTTGTCAAAAGCCTGCTTGATCTTCTGCTGATGGTCCTGAATTCTGTTCATTACCTGTTCTCTGGTCTATCGGACCTCTACCAGTTGATGAATTCTTCTGATCATATCATCAGGCTCTTCTTGATAATCCTAGAAGAACTTTGCTACAGGAATGGCTAGCTGAGAAGGGAAAACAACTTTTGCTCCATAAACCAATTGGAAAGGGGAGATGCCTATAGATCTCTTTGTGGTCACTCAATCGGCCCATAGAGCGAATTTCAACTTTGAATCCCGGGCCTTTTTGTTGTCCTCTAATAGTTTTTTGATGATCCTTATCAGGGTTTTGTTGGAGGACTCTGCTAAACCATTGCCCTAGGGATAATATGGGGTGGAGTGAATCAGTTTGATCCCGAATTGCTCACAGAACTTGGCTAGCAGCTCAGCCTTGAAAGAGGCTGCATTATCAGTGACAATCTTTCTTGGGCAGCCGAATCTTGTGATGAGGTCTTCTAGGAATCGAATGATTACCTTGTGGGAAGCACTCCTGGTGGGGATAGCTTCAATCCACTTAGTAAAGAAATCTGTAGCAGTCAGGATCCATTTGTGCTGCCCACTGGAAGCAGGGTGGATTTCTCCAATAAAATCTAGGCCCCATTGCTGGAAAGGTCCTGAAAGAACCACAGGCTTTAAAGGCAAAGACTTGAGCTATTGTTTTCCTGCAAATCTTTGACATTTGATACATGCTCTGAACTTTCTGCAGACATCAGTGAATACAGTGGGCCAGTAGTATCTAGCCCTGAGGATTTTGTAGGCTGTGGCTTTCCAGAAATGATGCCCTCCACATTGGCTATCGTGAAATTCAACCATGATCCTATCAGCCTCTTGTGGATTCATACATTTCAAAAGCACCCCCAGGGGATCTTTCCAATATAAAACTTGATCAACAAGGCAATATCTGATTGCTTTGAGCTTCAGAGCTCTCGCCTTGTGTTTTTGCAGGTCATCTGGAGGCCGCAACTCCTGCAGAAAGTATATGACATCCTTACACCAGAGACATCGAGCCAACGAAGGTTCTTCTTGAGGGTCTATATCAGACAACTGATCTTGCTTCTTTTCTGAGCATTCATTGATGAAATCTACCCCAAAGCTTTGAAATTTGCTTCAGCCAACAGCTTAGCTAAACCTTGACCTTTGATTAATTTGGTAGGCCTTATTTCTAAGTCAAACTCAAGGATCTTGGCTATCCACTTACTCCTCCTCCCATCTATATCAGGCTGAATAAGACTGTCCTTAACAACGACCAAGGGGACATAGGCAATGATTTTTTACTGCAGGACATAGGTTCTAAAGGCTTTGAGAGCCTTTACCAGGGCATAGGCTTGCTTCTCCATAATGTTGTACCTAACCTCAGGATCCCTTAGAGCTCTACTAAAATAGGCAATAGGCTGCTCTTGCCCGGCATCGTTTGTCTGTAATAAAACAACAACCACTGTGTCAGATGAGGCAAAGGAGAAAATAAAGAAATCCTTTGAGTAATCGGGATTGATAAGTACATGAGCTTCTATCAAGGCCTTCTTTAACTGCTCAAAGGAATTTCAAGCTTCAGAGGTCCACCTCACTTCATTTTCCTTTCTCAACATGACTGTTATGAGCTTTACCACCTTAGCAAAGTTAGAAACAAACCTCCTTAGAAAATTAATCTTTCCAAGGAAGGATTGGACCTCCTTCCTAGATCTTGGGATTGATAAGGCCTGTATTGCCTCAACTCTGCTAGGATCGATCTTGACTCCTTCTGATGATACTATGTGGCCCAGTAATTTTCCCTCCTTCATGACAAATAGAGATTTCTTGGGATTCAATGAAATGCCAAAACTCCTGCATTTCAGGAAAACCTTCCTGAGGTGACAACACTATTCTTTATCAGATTTTAAAAAGATGGTTATGTCATCCAGATAGATGACCACAAACTTGTCCTTTTCCCCAATGAAAGCTATGTCCATGGCATGTTGAAACGTTGCCCCTGCATTCATCAATCCAAAAGGCATTTTAGCGTACATGAAGGTGCTTCATGGAGTGGTAAATGTCGTCTTTTCCCTGTCCTCAGGAAGAACAGAGATTTGATTGTAGCCAGAGAAGCCATCGATCATGGAAATCCTGGATGCTTCTATTACCTTCTGCAATATATGTTCCATTTTTGGTAAGGGGTAATTGTCCTTTCGTGAGCTCCTGTTCAGGTTTCTAAAATCTACACAGAGTCCGATTTCTCAATTCTTCTTCCTTACTGGGACCAAGTTGGCCACCCACTCTGAATATCTTAGTGGCACGATGATCTGGGCCTGTAGCAGCTTCTTCACTTCCCTTTCCATAATATGCAGTAGCATAGGATTGATCTGTCTTAGCTTCTGCCTAAATGGCTTTGCCTCTTTTTTCAACGAGATTTTATGCTCAATGACAGAAGTGTCATATGTTTTGAGATCTTCATAGATCCAGGCAAAAACATTGGCAAACTCCCTCAATAGTTCAGTGTATTCAACCCTCTGCTCTTTTGTCAGACTTCTGGACAATTTGACAAACTTGGGTTCATTCTTAGTACCAATATTGCATTGAGTTGTATCAACGTCATCCTCTGAGATATCCCCTTTTAATGCCACATCATTTCTATCAAAAATCCTTTCCAAAGGAACCCGTCCCCTTGGAATATGATTGTTGGGCAGCTGCACAATGCTACGCTCTGCAATCTTATTCAAAAAATTACCCCCATCAAGCTTTTCTTCAAAGATAGAGTCTTGGTCAATATGCATCTCTGAAAATTCTTCGACAGTCTCCAAGAATCTTTTGATCTCAAGATCATCCTCGAACACCTTCCAATGTTTGACATTGTTAGGTATGGAGGGCCTGTATTTTACTTCCACATCGTATCTACATTTGGGTGGCAAGGGCACTTTGAAATTGCTTGCTGATGTAGCCAAGGAATCTGCCACTGTGTTCTTCTCTCTCAGGACGAAAGAAATGTTAAATGCTGAGAAGAAACTGTCAATTAGGTCCCATACCTCATTTCTGTAACTCCTGAGTCGAGGATGCTTAGCCTGATAAGCATTTCTGATTTGCTGGACTACCAATTCTACATCTCCGAACACTGCTACCTGCTGAATTCTCATTTCCTTTGCAGCTCTTAATCCTAAAATAAGAACTTCATATTCTGTCACATTGTTGGTTGTTTCAAATTCTAGCTTGTATGACAGAGATATGGTTTCTTGAGTAGGTGACACAAAAAATATTCCAGCACCAGTGCCTTCCCTGGAAGAGGCTCCATCAAAAAACATTTTCCAGATGGAGATGATGGGGAAAGAAAATTCATGAGAAATGGTGGGTTGCTTTCTGAGTTTTAGAAGAGGCTCGGGAGCATTAGTGAGCTACAGTAGACTGGAACCTAAATCAGTGTCAAGGGCGAAGATAGGATGGTTGGTAGGATTGGCTTCATCACTGATTATATAGGCCAGCTGGGCTCCTCTGTATAGTCTCCTATGTTCTCCTCCAAACACATGAATAGTGGCATAGGTTAGGTCCATCTGCAAAGTTCCCCCCAATCGTTTTATCCAAGATCTTGATAACAACATACCAAACTTGGGGGGGAGATCGGCCACTACAATGCTCATAACCACACTTTTCATGGGCAATTGAAACAAGGTCACGACTAGGTCTTTGATGACTCCTAAGCATTGAACTTTCCTGGAGTCAAAGGAGTATAGGTCATGGTAGGCTTTGGTGACTTCCAGTCCTAGTTCTTCCATGACAGTTTTGGTCATGAGGTTGTGGGAAGCCCCTGAATCCATCAAACAATTGTGCAGTACCTTGTCATGTATGTTCAAGGATGTGTAGAAGGGAGGGGATGAACCATTCATGTCTTCTACCATAGGACCCAGAATGACTGCAGAGTTTTCATCTTGCAAATTGATGGAGTCTATGGGAAGGCATGAGGTTTCAAAATGTAATAGCTCGAAGAGGCGTTTTTTGAACACTTCATGTTTGATTAGTTCATAGAGGGGCACAAGGATTCTAATTTTCTGAATTTCATGTTCAAAGTTAAAAGAACATGTAAGCTTTGGACTTTCTCTTACTTCAGGAACATGACTCTGGACCATTGGAGAGAGGGTTTGGTCCTTCTTACCTTCATTGTTGTCTGCTACTTCCTTAGCGGGCTTCTCTGCTCCAGTGAGCTATTCAGGAACATCAGGTGTTCCTATCTTTTTCTTGGACCTCAGGTTATACTTGCTTTCACTGCTGCTATCCTTGTCTCCCTTGCTAAGTTCATTTAGCTGACTGTCCATGAGAGATTCCTCGTATGCTGATTGAGTGAGATGAGGAAAAGGATAAATTTCTCCGAAGCAGTGGATTTCGGGATCAAGCCCGTTTGTTTCCCCTTCCTCCTCATCAACCACAAAATTATTTTGAAGAGGAGCCTGAATTTTCTGGTCTTCTCTATCTCTTCCTCTCTGGACTTTCTGCATAGTCAGGGGCACAATATTATTTGGCCTCCTGAAGCTTCCTTTGTTTTCAACATTTTGAGGACCTTTGTATGCTTGCCTTCCCTCCATCTTCATTTTCTCCATCTCCGCAGACAGTGACTTCACCATCTTGGTCAGTTCATCCACTTGAGGGTGAGGCATCGAGGGGCCAGACGTTGAGGCTTCAGATCTCCCTTTTCTTCTGTCTGCATCAGTCTTATTTCTCAGTCTGTCAACTACCAATACATTAGATTCCACTTCTATGGCCGCATCTTGCATTTGAGCTAGGGAGGTAGCTCTTCTTTCTCTCAATAGAAGACAGAAGTCAGGGTCGAATGCACTAGCATAAGAAATTTTTGCAGAGGCTTCTGTGGGCTTTATCTCGGCAGGGATCTTATTATACATCTTATTGAATCTTTTGGAGAAGTCTGAGACAGACTCTCCTTCCATTTTCTTCAAAGACCCGAATTTTATCATGTAATACATGAAGTCCTTCTTATCTCCCCACTGCTTCAGGAAAGCACTATCCAGAGCTTCAATCCTAGCAATAGATCTGGGGGCCAGTTTCCTAAACCACTTCCTCACCTCGTCGTCCAGGCTCTGGATGAAGACTCTCATCCAGACATCTTCATTTTCAATGTTCAGGTTGTCTACATAACTGTAGAAAGAAACCAGGTGCTCTTCCGCCATTATGTCCTCTTCCCTAGTGAACTTGGGCATATATTTAAGGTAATCTCCAGCAGGGAGAGGATTCACAGGTTGAGGTAGGACTAAGGGAGTATATCTGACAACTACTATGGCGTCCATTCTATTTAGAGGGAGATTAGCACCAGCCATGGGAACAAAAGGTCTTGGGGAACTAGGAGGAGATGAGGTTTGAAACAGAGAGACAGGAGTTGAGCTTAAAGAATGGGAGGGGAATTGCAACAAATCTGGAATAAGAAGAGAAGAGAAGAGAAGAGGACAAATCTGGAATTGCAAAAACTTCTATCACATATAAGGAATAAGAAGAGAAGAGGACAAAATTATTTTGAAGAGGAGCCTGAATTTTCTGGTCTTTTCTATCTCTTCCTCTCTGGTCTTTCTGCATAGTCAGGGGCACACTATTATTTGGCCTCCTGAAGCTTCCTTTGTTTTCGACATTTTGAGGACCTTTGTATGCTTGCCTTCCCTCCATCTTCATTTTCTCCATCTCCGCAGACAGTGACTTCATCATCTTGGTCAGTTCATCCACTTGAGGGTGAGGCATCAAGGGGCCAGACGTTGAGGCTTCAGATCTCCCTTTTCTTCTGTCTGCATCAGTCTTATTTCTTAGTCTGTCAACTGCCAATACATTAGATTCCACTTCTATGGCCGCATCTTGCATTTGAGCTAGGGAGGTAGCTCTTCTTTCTCTCAATAGAAGACAAAAGTCAGGGTCGAATGCACTAGCATAAGAAATTTTTGCAGAGGCTTCTGTGGGCTTTATCTCAGCAGGGATCTTATTATACATCTTATTGAATCTTTTGGAGAAGTCTGAGACAGACTCTCCTTCCATTTTCTTCAAAGACCTGAATTTTATCATGTAATACATGAATTCCTTCTTATCTCCCCACTGCTTCAGGAAAGCACTATCCAAAGCTTTAATCGTAGCAATAGATCCGGGGGCCAGTTTCCTAAACCACTTCCTCACCTCGTCGTCCAGGCTCTGGATGAAGACTCTCATCCAGACATCTTCATTTTCAATGTTCAGGTTGTCTACATAACTGTAGAAAGAAACCAGGTGCTCTTCCGCCGTTATGTCCTCTTCCCTAGTGAACTTGGGCATATATTTAAGGTAATCTCCAGCAGGGAGAGGATTCACAGGTTGAGGTAGGACTAAGGGAGTATATCTGACAACTACTATGGCGTCCATTCTATTTAGAGGGAGATTAGCAACATGGGAACACAAGGTCTGGGGGAACTAGGAGGAGATGAGGTTTGAAACAGAGAGACAGGAGTTGAGCTTAAAGAATGGGAGGGGAATTGCAACAAATCTGGAGAGCAGGCTTGCGGGCTTAAAGGAACAAAAATTTCCCTTCCCTCAACAACAACTATAACAGGAGGAGGGGTAGTAAAACCTGGGGTAGGCGAATGTTCAGATGCGTTGGGTCTGAACCAAGGTACCACTTCGGGGGAAAGGGGAGTGACAAGAGTTTCTCCTACTAATTCGAGCCCAGGAGGAGAAAATCCAGAAGGAACGCTCCCAAAATTTAGGCTACGAGAAACTCTGACAGAAGATAATAAAACAAGATGAAATGAAAGGGTTGGAGTTTCTACAAACTCATGAAAATCACCAGAAATACTTGTTTTAGCAATAGAAGTACTACCTTCAGAGGACTTTCCCTTTCTCATAATCTTCTCTGGGTTAGTTTCAGGTGGTGCTAATGGCAGCTGAGGGGTAGACCTTGTGTGTTTGCCTCTAGAAGCCATGGCTGAAACAATGGAGTCGCTTGTGGGTTGGAACCAGTGGGGTCGCCCAGTGGAGTCACGTTAGTGGAATTGCCAGGTGCACAGTAGCAATCTTGATAGTTCTGATATCTGATGCACCTTCAGAATCAGTTAATCATTGTCGTTCTATCTCGGGGAAAATATTCAACTTCGTCCCCGACAACAACGCCAGAAATGTTAGTGTTAGAAGTCACTCCTGGATTGCGACAGGAGCAGAGCCCAACACCCATCAGTTTTATGTCACGATAAATTTAATGGGTGATCGAATGGGTAGAGACCCAGGAAGGTATAGTTTTAACTCGGGAAACCGGGCCTGGTATGTAGAAAACAAGGGAGGTCTTGATCCAACTTCCGTCAGTAAGTTGAGCATAAGATGGATAGATGGAAGACTTAATGAGATGAATGAGCAAGACTGCCTCGGGCATCAGGCCTTCGGCAGCTTGAGGAGGAAAAATTCAGGGGACAAGATCCTCTTGACCCCAAGTTTCAAAGAACTAAAAGGTGGCTCGACTGGATCCTCCAATTCCGAACCATTCAGCGTTGAGAAAATACAAGCACTGATTAGAAACAATGCAACTATTACAGTGATCCAACCTACATTATCCTATAACAACGCAACTCGACTGGATCCTCCAATTCTGAGCTGTTCTAACACAGTGTAAACAAAGAGATGGAAATAGGCTGACATCCATAAAGTAAGAAGTCTCAAATGCCAATACATAACCAGAGCCACCAACGCTTCATCAAAACTTTACAATCGGAAGCCTAGCTCAACCATCGATACTTTTAAAAATAGAAAACTAAGTATATATACTCTAAACAACTGCCCAACATAGACGTCTTAAACTTTCAGGATGGGGCGTCTCTTCAATCAAATCTGGCTTGCACTCCTCTATCATATGCCATCTTAACTCTGCATAGCTCATGCCAGGGGTACTTGTGGCCACAAGAGGCCAAACGAATGAACGAGGTCAGGTTAACCACATGGCCGTATATGTTGTGTTCATATGTACATTCCCAGCAGCATTGCCCACTGTCCCTGTCTATGCTCTCTGTGAGAGAATGGACTTCTCAGGCCTGTTGACAGCTCCCATCATTATACTGCCATTTAAACTGTATTGAATGTCCGAAATGCTGCCACGTCTTCCTATGAGATACGGCTGGGCTGTTTTCAGTATTGAAAAGTTGCTCGGCAGTCAGTGCACGGCAACGCTGAGAGTGGCGGCTGGCGACCAGCGTCCATTAGCACCAGATTTTCTTAATAAACCGTTAGAGTAGTGATTACACCATGCAAAGTCATTGGTGAAACTCATCGCGTAATACAGCGAGAGAACAGTTCGCTACCGTCTAGGGTTAGGGTTTTTCTGCTGTGTAGGGCAGTATTGAAAGAAATACCCACGGCCAAAACGATATTACTTCCAAATGGAAAGGTGAACTCTTGCACATTGATAATTTTCGAACTAAAAACTTCTATCACATATAAGAAAAGAGGAGGAGGAGGGGGGAAAGTAGAGATGGAGTTAGAAGAAAAAGATGGAATCCAAGTAGTTTATTAAAAAGGAAAAAATGATTATAGATATATATACAATACTTATTTTGGTTACATTTTTTTTTATGAAATGTGGTTACAAAAGAAATTATAGGTAACAATTTTCAATTTTTTTTTGGCTGTTTGGTATATGTGCATATTCAAAATAAATATAGATATAAATTGAAAGTCAAAATTAGGAAATGCTTATTTATTGATTATAGCATTGGATTAAATGCATATAAGCTATATGAACTAGTAAATGAAAAGATTGTTATAAGTAGAGAAGTGATTTTTTAATGAGAAACCCCAATAATGCAAACATCCAAATGGAAAATTGATTTTTTTCACATTGATAATGAAGAGATGGAACTCAAAACTTCTATCACATATAAGGAATAAGAAGAGAAGAGGACAAAAAAGAGAAAGAAGAAAAAGTAGAGTTGGAGTTAGAAGGAAAAAATGAAAGTCAAACAAGTAGTTCTTAGAGAAAGCCAAAATGGTTCTATCAAATGCTTAAAGATGAAAATGCCAAAATGGTTCTATCAAATGCTTCAAGATGAAAACCCAAATTTAATGTTCTATAAACATTAATTTTTTTTGAAATTTAAAAAAATATTAATATCAAAATAAATATTTTGATGTCTACCTTATATATATAATTTAATTTAGATATTGAAATATTTTTGAAAAATGTATAATTCTTTTAGTAATTAGTATAGAATTGTCATTTGATATTTGAAAAATATTAATAACAAAAAAGATATTTCAATGTTTATTTTAAATTAAATATTTCAATATCATATATAAAGAGCTATTGAAACAAAAAAAAAATCTCATCATTAAAACATTTTTTTTTGAAAGATTTTATCTCTCAACACTAGATTCCAAGTTAAGATCTTACACTAGTTTTATTTTATGAGAAAAAATACCCTTTTCTTATAGTAAAATTGAATATTATAAATTATCTAATAAAAATAAACTTCCCCTTTTACTAAATTCACCTTGTACTTAAAACTTTAAAACCATTTAAATTGACCTTAGAGCACTCTTTTGACCAGTCAAAAATTATTGAGAGCAGAATGTATATTTTCTATGAACAATTTTTTTTTATAGGTTTCTGTATTTTGAAAATATTATTATAAAAGTGTTAAAATTGACTAATAACTTTGTTTAATTGATTTTTTTTTTCTCTTCCTCCTTGATATAGATCAAAATTTCTAACTATTTTTTCTTCAATATTACAGATTAAACATGTTTTACTTTATTCACAACTCTTCCTTATCTAAATCAAAGTTTCTAACTATTTTTTCTTCAATATTACAAATTAAGCATGCTTTACCCTATTCTCAACTCTTTCAGTTTTAACCAAATATTTTATTACAACTCTTTTAATTTTAACCAAATATTTCTTTCTAGTTGAGTACACACAAGTCCTTTCTTTTATTTATATAAGTTTTACAATTTGGAATACTGGATCTTTCATCGAATTTGCAATAATGAAAAATTTAAGGTGAAAATAAGGCTTATCTAACCGGAAAAGGTAATTCAACCTTAAGAAGGAGATTGTGTTGCTTCGGTGGCAAAATAGTAGATTAGAACGATCAATTAACGGATTATTTGACAAAAATTAGCAGTGGAAGAAGAATATTTTGTATTGGTGGAAAAATATCTGAAAGTTATTATATCGTAGAATTCCTCCTAAGAACACTCACAACCTAGGTTGATGTCATCTTAGAAACAATGCTTCCAAGCATGCAATTTCTATGCCTTCGGAGGATAAGGAAATCAGGAGAAAAATTTAAGCAAATCAATGCGATAAATATTTTAACTTGTACTTTGTAGAATTAAATAAAGGAAAACATATAGTTATTAAAATATATACATTCCAGTTGTTCAGGGATGATATGGTGGATGGACTTCTAAGATATATATATACTTTCTGAGATTGGTATCTTGGGGCAATTTTCGACATAGTCAAACTAAATACGAGTCCTAACCTGCATTATATGAATGGATTGACCATACCAATGGGGCCAACCAAGCCATCGATAATTTATAACTCTAATGTACAAGGTGCTTTTAGTGTATTATATTTATGCTCTTATGATTTTTTAGTTAGATGAGATACTCATCTGTTATCGTTTTTTTTAATAGAATGATCATTTGGAATGCTTGGCGATTGGATTTTGATTCTTGTTTGCTAGATATAGTCAACCTTCATCAGAGATGATTAATTTTTTTCATCATTGTGGTTCTGATGCTCAATTATATATTGGTCTATTCCTTGGACCGGCAAGGAGTACGATGGAGTATGCACTTTACACAGGTTAGTTATTTCTTATAGGATTTTTTGACAACTTTATTATAGCACTGCTTTTGCCATTAATAATTCAAGCATAAGGTGGCATGCACAAGAGGGTGTATAAATTTTTAAGTTTAAAGATTTTCTTTGACAATTCGAAGTAAATAATAGTGTATTGGAGATGTTTTTTTAAGCAGGAGTTGAATACCATATTTATTTTAGTTGGATGTTCAAGAAGAAGATTGTTGGTATGTGATAGGGGTTCTAGTATAGACGCCGTTTTCTAGGATTGGAGTATTAGAGACGCTGCACGTTACCTTTGTTTACCAAATGGTTTTTTTTTGCAGATATATATAGATGATCATGTTATGTTACAGCTCAAAGTCAATATAAAATCTAGGTGTGCNGTGAAGCACCCGGAGCGTCCATCGCTTCAAAAATTCTTTTATAAAAAATAAATATTTTAATATTGATTTAAATACAATATTTCAATGTGCACTTTCAATAAAAATAACTTTAAATAAAATATTTGTAGCTCTTTATAAATTAAAAAATTCTTAATAATTTTTTTTTTTTTGTAATGTTATATGTGGAAAAAGATAAAATCCCTTTTAAAACACAATAAATCTAAAGTTAAAAATAAATTTATGATAATTAATTTTATATTTCAAAATAATCTAATAATACATAAAACTTACACATTTGTTTATATCTATATTCTTAGTAAGTTTTCTCATTAAAATTGTGTTTTCCATAAACAATTAGCTAGTAATTAAAATAACATGAATTATTGAACAATCCCCTAATATATTTAAGTTTCTAAGAAAACTTCCACTACTAAAACACAACCTTGATTAACCTCTCAACATAGATAAAGTTTTAATAAACTTTGTATAATTACATTGGTTATTTTGAAGAGATTATAAGCTACAACAAATCATACCATTTGATGCACCTTTAACTAACATGACTCTAACTATAATAACTAACATGACTCTAACTATAATGCTACGGACCTATAGTAATGACTATGCCTATGGCCCTATCAGTGTATGCCATAGGGCCATTTTCTAGAAGAAATGTTATTTAACAAGAACTTGGCATTGACATCCACACCATTGAATGACATGACGAGGACGGCTAACTACCTCATCTCCTTGTGGCAATGCATCTTCACTCTCTGTCCTTCACTTTCTATGGTTTCTTCTTCTTAGGATAACCTAAGAATATGCCTATGTTCATGACATTTCATTTATATTAAATTTGTAGTTATTTTTCGTTTTATTTAATTATTATAATCGGTTGTAGGTATTAGTTAATTTAACCTATTTTGATTTCTATTGAGTATTAATAACCTATTTTGATCTGTATTGAGTATTAATAGAAATTTTGAAATTTTCAAGTTTCAACTCGTGAGAAGGCTTCTCCTCAACTATATTGTGAAATGTCGCTCGATCACACGAGCAATTATTTCCATCCTTAAGTCAAAGTCTTCCCCTATTACTATTTTGCAGAAATAGGAAGAACAACATAATCGACGTAGAGGAAGTTTTAAGTCATTGATGACCTCCAGTTTTAGAGTATGAAGCTGGTTTAGAAATGCGGCAAATTAAAACCATTATTTAAATAACGACTCATTAAAAACATATGTACTTTCTCACTCAATTTTTTGGACACCACTTCTTTTCTTAATTTAATTTTATAGTTCATATTGTGTCACGAACACAAGGAGCAGGGTATATGTTACCAATCACATCGATTAATTCATGTCCTAAGTTGTGATCCAATTTTTTTTTTGATGAAAAATGGCTAAAAATTATATTGATTATAATTATTTTTACATTTCCATTAAATGTAAGAAAGACTGAAAAACTGTCATTCTAGAATATCTCCACTAGAAGTAAAAAGGTCTCCGTCCATTTCATGCCAGCCTTATCAACCTACAGTGGACCTGTAATAAGCTGCTATAATATATCATCTTTGCCTAGCCTAAACAAAGAAACGGTGGCAATTTCATGTTCCAGAATATAATATAGGCCGTTATTCAAAACAGATTCAAGAATTAGAAAATGTTTATGTGATTGGTTGGGCCCTCACTTTCACCATCTCAGATAAAATAGATCAGTTTACTTTTGGGCGAGAAAAGAGCTTTTTTAGAAAGATTATCAGCTTCCTCATTGGATTTCCTATAAATATGGTGGAAATTTAAGCTTTGAAAGGCTGCCATCAGTTTTCTTATCCTAATCTTCCACCCTTGAATATTGGTGGTTTGCAGATTCGCTTTTGTATTAAGCCAATCGATGGTTACTTTGATGACCTACAGATGATGTATATTCAGAAAACTCGCAATCAAGAGGGACACCCATGCTCCCATTAATTGTTGGTCCCTGTACCACAATTAATGAACCATCTACAATCTGGAGCACATTTCAGAGTCCCTCCTGCCCCACATCTCAAACTCCCTGCCTCCGTTGCCCCTTCGAAAAAGGCCAATGTATAGCCTTGTAGTCTGAAAAAGGGTTTTATTCTCAATACCTTCGAAAAAGGCCAATGTATAGCCTTGTAGTCTGAAAAAAGGTTTTATTCTCAATACCTGAGACTTGTTGACAACCAATCTTTTATGAAGTGTTCCAAGGATCTTGAAGACCACTGTAATTATAGACGGATACTTTCCTTGAAAATTACCAAGTTGTGTTCCTTCCATATAAACCAAGACGTTATTAAAGGGAGGGTTTTGAGTGCCTACCTGTTTTGAATCCATGCTTCCATACAGTCAGCCAAGGAAGGGCCATTCCAACTGATAGTTAGATTTAATTGCTGTGAAAGAGAAGTCCACACTCTTCTAGTGAATTCACAATGATGAATGTCTTCTGAGGTTTTTTTACACAAATAGCACTGACCCGGGCTTATCCATCCTTTTTTAAGAAGTACGTCCCAAGTAAGTACTCTATTTTCTGCCGCCAGTAAGAAAAATAGAATTATTTTTAGCTGTGTAAACCATTTCCAGCATTCAATCTTCCAGCCACTCCAAATCGACAAGGATCGAGTAGAAATAATCGCATCATAGCAGTTTGAGACTGTAAATGCCCCCGACCGGTCTCCTCCAGCCCATTTCAATTCGTCTTTGTTAAAGGCAGACAGTGAAATTCCTTCTCCACACAGAGCTTTAATGAAATTAGACCATTCCGTTGCTAAAGCATCCGCTAGACCCAAATCAGCACTTGATTTCCATCGATCTGTACAATTAGGTCGATCCTGCGTCTTTGATGCATGAGAAAGGAGTGTGATCCGTTTGCTGTTGAGTGTCAACCGTAAATCATTGCTGAGGGTAGATCTCATACCCATTCCTAGAATTGGATTGACCATACCAATGGGGCCAACCAAGCCATCGATAATTTATAACTCTAATGTACAAGGTGCTTTGAGTGTATTATATTTATGCTCTTATGATTTTTTAGTTAGATGAGATACTCATCTGTTATCGTTTTTTTTAATAGAATGATCATTTGGAATGCTTGGCAATTGGATTTTGATTCTTGTTTGCTAGATATAGTCAACCTTCATCAGAGATGATTAATTTTCTTCGTCATTGTGGTTCTGATGCTCAATTATATATTGGTCTATTCCTTGGACCGGCAAGGAGTACGATGGAGTATGCACTTTACACAGGTTAGTTATTTCTTATAGGATTTTTTGACAACTTTATTATAGCACTGCTTTTGCCATTAATAATTCAAGCATAAGGTGGCATGCACAAGAGGGTGTATAAATTTTTAAGTATAAAGATTTTCTTTGACAATTCGAAGTAAAAAATAGTGTAATGGAGGTGTTTTTTTAAGCAGGAGTTGAATACCATATTTATTTTAGTTGGATGTTCAAGAAGAAGATTGTTGGTATGTGATAGGGGGTCTAGTATAGACGCCGTTTTCTAGGATTGGAGTATTAGAGACGCTGCACGTTACCTTTGTTTACCAAATGGTTTTTTTTTGCAGATATATATAGATGATCATGTTATGTTACAGCTCAAAGTCAATATAAAATCTAGGTGTGC
>SNQJ01S0003040.1:356250-366878 GCA_010110895.2 Picea sitchensis
CAACCATAGTATAATCAAGGACCACAATATAATATACCACGTGAATATAATCAAGGGAACAAAAGAGGCTTCAAAGGAGGAGTTTGTGGAGGAAGAGGCTTTGGAGGAGGTAGAGGACCTATAGTTTGTCACAACTGTCAGAAACCTGGACACTATGCAAGAGATTTTACACAACCACATACGACATGTATGTATTGTCGCATAGTAGACAATGAGACAAAAGACTGTTTGACACTTCTCGTAAAGATACAAGATAAAAGGAACCAGAACAATCAGAATGTCCAACGGTTTGCTGTGGAAAATAGAGAAGAGGATGGGAAGAAGATCAACATAGTTACTAGAGGTGGAGCTAAGATAGGAGGAGATTCAACAAAGAAGGATCATGACCAGTACCAATGGGTAAGGAAGTATACAAAACCTGGACAAAATTTTGATGCACACAAAGGAAATGAGACATTCAAAGAAGCCAGACAATATATTTTGATAGAAAACATTGCGTTGACTTCATGAACAAAGAGAGTAGATGACATACCAATGTATGAAATGCCTCCATTATTTGATCAGACTAACAAAGAGTAGACATTAGAACAAGTAGTCTAAGAAATGTTTTGCGGTCTTGTGTGAAGTTGTTGAATGGCAAAAATTCTTTACAAGAATTACAGTGTTTGTTAGAGAAGTGTAATTCTAGAGAACAAATGAAGTTAGAACCCAAGAGGGTCAATCAGGTTCGTAAGAAGAGAAGAACAAGTAGAGAATATAGGTTGAATGAAAACATTGGATATTTAAATATGGGTGATATCATACTAGGATTAGGGTCTGAAGTCAATGTCTTTCCTAAAAATACACGGGAAGCTATGGGAGAACCTACATTGGGATTCTCACCTATTTAGTTGAAGTTATCAAATCAACATAGAGTGGTTCCAATTGGTATATTGAAGGGGATACCAGTAGATATATATGGAGTGCGCACAATGGAAGACTTTGAAGTGTTTTACATAGTAGATAACACTTCACCATATCCAACATTGTTGGGTCTGGATTGGACTTTTGATAACTAGACTATTATCGATATGAAGACTAGAAAGATGATATTTGAATCTGGAGAATATAGAGTTATTGCGCCATTATATCCCTCAGAAGGAGGAAGGTATGTGGAACCTGCAAAAGAAAATTTTATTTTAGAAGACATAAATCAATTATATAGAACTACCGCACGTGAAGAGGATTATATCAACCCAACTACATATGGAATCCTGAGTTGGAGGAGTATTAGTTCTCATGCTTCAGACTCTGAAACGGGACTGGAGATATAGAAATAGTGATTAAATGAGTTATCCATCGAAAGATGTGCCAGAATGATGTGCGTGCTAATATGGATTGGTTCAGAGGTAAGAGAGCCTCTTACTTTTTATGGTCTGAATGAATTAGGAGAATTTTTAATGAAGTTTGAATCAAAAGTAGTAGAAAATAAAATATTACCAGTATTAGATATTTATTTGAAAGCTACACCTGCCCGTTGGTGGGGTACACATAAAGAGAAGATCAACAATTGGTATCAATGTAAGAGATTACTGCACATTAGATTTGGTGCAAAATAGGAGAACAAATATTTGAAAAAATATGATGGAATTGGACAACCCAGATAACATGTAGAAATATGTATAACTCAATGGAAATTAGTACCACCCGAAGAATGGACACATAATTTTATTCACACATTACAAGGTATTCCAAATAAATGGTACACATAACAAGAACAATGCAGGGAAATTGCAAATTGGGAAGAGATACATCATAATTTTTTTATTACATTTGCCTTTGAGAATGAAAGTCCAGATATAGATACAACATTGAAGGTGGTAAGAGACAAGATTTTTGAAGAACATGAAGTGGAAATTGTCACAAAATATCATCCCAGACAAACAGTTCGACAGTTACTACACTGTTATCATGTCGTAGAAGAAGAAGACCCAATAGAAGAAAACCTGCACACTATTCAAATCCCAGAAGTTGAAGGGGAGAGGGAAGTAGAAGGTCCAAATATACTTTCATAAGATTATGCTACACCATTAAAGATCAAGAAGGTAAAAATTGGAACTGTAGAAAACCCAAATATTTCAAGCATTAGAGATTATTGGGATAATCAGACAATAGAAAGAATCATAGAGTTACTGCACGAGTACAATGATCTATTTCCAACGATGTTCTCAAAGATGAAGGTATTGGGAAGAGAACTAGGAGAGAGGAATATCCCTTTAAATCCAGAAGCCATACCTATAAGAAAAAGACCTTACAGGTTGAATCCAGTGTATAAGCAGAAGGTGAAGGTAGAAATTGACAAGATGTTAGAGACCGGTGTCATAGAACCTATGGAAGAATCATAATGGATCAACCCCATGGCAGTGCAGGAAGATAAGCAAAGGAGGAATAAGGATCTGTGTAGATCTAATAAAATTGAATGATGCTTTCTTGCATGATCCTTTTCCTACCTCATTTACAGATGACGTTTTGGANAAGATGAAGGTATTGGGAAGAGAACTAGGAGAGAGGAATATCCCTTTAAATCCAGAAGCCATACCTATAAGAAAAAGACCTTACAGGTTGAATCCAGTGTATAAGCAGAAGGTGAAGGTAGAAATTGACAAGATGTTAGAGACTGGTGTCATAGAACCTCTGGAAGAATCATAATGGATCAACCCCATGGCAGTGCAGGAAGATAAGCAAAGGAGGAATAAGGATCTGTGTAGATCTAATAAAATTGAATGATGCTTTCTTGCATGATCCTTTTCCTACCTCATTTACAGATGACGTTTTGGAGAATGTAGGGGGTTAAGAAGCTTATTCATTTACAAATGGGTTTTCAGGATATCATCATATTAGGATAGCACCAAAAGATAGGCACAAGACAACATTTTCTATAGAATGGGGATCATTTCATCATATAGTAATGCCATCTGGGTTGAAGAATTCACCTACAATTCTTTCAAGGGTAGTAGTGGCTACCTTTAAGGACTTTATTCATAAGTTTTTAGAAGTTTATTTAGATGATTGGACAATGTTTATTTTATTGAAGGATCATGTCGAAGTGTTAAGGTTGATGTTAGACAGATGCAGACAATGTCATATTTAATTGAATATTAAGAAATGCATTTTCAATGCACCTTTTTGCTTTTTGTTACGGCATGTGGTGTGTAAACAATGTTTGCTGGTTGATCATGCTAAAATTGTTGTCATGGTAAACTTACCACCACCGAAGTTAGTGTGCCAGTTGAAGAGTACACTTGGTAATACAGGGTATTAAAGGAAGTTTATAAGGGGATATGCACAAATTACTGCACCAATGGGGAAATTACTGAAGAAGGATACTAAATATAATTGGAACGAGGAATGCCAACAAAGTTTGGATATTTTGAAGGATAATATGGTGACAGTGCCAATTTTAGTGTTTCCAGAATGGGAAAAATAATATCATGTGCATGTGGATGCATATGCAATAGTGCTAGGACAAATATTGATACAACCAGGAGAGGGTGATATAGATCAACCTATAGAATTCACAATAAAGAAGTTATCAGATTCATAAAAAAACTACAATACTATAGAAAGAGAAGGATTGACCATGGTGTATGCATTGATAAATTCAAATATTATTTGTTAGGGAAAAATTTCAAGATGTTTACATATCATTCATCTCTTAGATATTTAGTCAATAAGGCAATGTTGGGGGGAAGGATATACAAATGGATACTATTATTTCAGGAGTTTGAATTTGAAGTTATGGTGAATCATGGATGGTTCAATGTAGGTCCAGATCATTTTTCCAGGATAAATAATGGAGAAGAACCAAGTAACTTGGAGGAGAACTTCTCGTATGCACAATTGTTTTCAGTACACATTACTGACGAGTATTTTTCTAACATTATTGAGTTTTTGAGTACATAATTTGCACCAAATGAATTTAGTATTGCACTGAATAAAAATTTGGCGGTCAGAGTTGCAAACTACCGATTGATTGCAGGTCACTTGTACAAACTTGGTGCAGACAACATTTTGAGGAGATGTGTTATGGAGCATGAAAGACCTATCATTTTAGTAGAATCACATGAAGGTATTTCTAGAGGACACTATGTGGGGAAATCCACTGCACAGAAGGTATTATGCATAGGATTATGGTGGCCAATAGTTCACAAGGATTAAAAGGAGTACTTCCAAAATTGTGATGCCTGTTAGAGAGTTGGAAAGCCATCCAGGAGGGATGAGATTCCATTGAGACCTCAAGTAACTTTGCAAGTGTTTGATAAGTGGGAAGTGGATTTTGTAGGTCCAATTAATCCACCATAAAGAATATCATGAGCTAGATATATTATTACAATGAAAAAATACTTGACCAGATGGGTTGAGGAAGCAATAATGAGGGATTGCAAAACAAAGATGACAACACGCTTTTTTATTTGAACATGTAGTTACAAGGTTTGGATGTCTAAGAATATTGATGAGTGATCAGGGGACTCATTTGATCAACAATACAATCCAGGCAATGATGGAATAATTTGAGATACATCATCAGAAGAGAACTCCTTATCATCCTTAGGCAGATGGAACAATGGAAAAATTCAGCAAGATATTGGAGAATTCCTTGTCCAATATTTGAAATATAAACATGGATGAATGGGACTTGAAGGTAGCAACAATACTATGGGCTTATAGAACTACATGCAAGAAGCTAACATCCTTATCATCCTTAGGCAGATGGAACAATGGAAAAATTCAACAAGATATTGGAGAATTCCTTGTCCAATATTTGAAATATAAACATGGATGAATGGGACTTGAAGGTACCAACAATACTATGGGCTTATAGAACTACATGCAAGAAGCTAACATGGAAGACACCTTTTAGATTGGTGTATGGACAAGAAGCAATAGTTCCCTTAGACTATTTGATACCAAGTCTACGCATTACAACAATTACATATATGACAAAAAGAGGCGCAACACAGGAAATTTTGGCTCCACTCATGGAATTAGAAGCAGACAAAATCATAGTTGGTTTCCATCAAGAGGTACAGAAATAAAAGGATAAATCTTGACAGGACAAACATATTAAGAAGAAGAACTTCAAAGTAGGAGATTTGGTTCTCCTCTATGACAGTAAATAATTGCAGCACCCAGGTAAGTTCATAATGCATTGGCTAGGCCATACGAGATAAAGTTTGTCACAGATGGAGGTGTTATGTAGCTAAAGGATTTAGCAGGAAAGAAAATACAAAGAATGGTGAATGTTAGTTGACTGAAACTGCATAGGGAAAGTCGACCTACCAACCTCTAGTAAGTGCAACACAGAAACTATAATTGTACATAATGTATATAGTAGGAAGAAAAAGGAAAAAAAAAAGTAGAAAAAGAAGAAAAAGAAGAAAAAGGAAGAAAAAAGTAGAAAAATGAGAAAAAATGAAAAATAAGTAGGTAGAGAAATGAGTGGTAGACAGATATTTGAGAGTTACAACATGCAACAAACAATAAATTGGTGTGACAAAATTCATGATACTTCCCATAGGAAAACTAAACATTGCACGACGAGACAAAAAATGATCGGAAAAGTGAAAAATAGTGAACATAAAAAAAAGAAGAGGGCACATCAGAGAATTTATGGCAAAGTTTATAAAAAGGGAAAATCATGGAAAATGAAAAAAAAATGTTATTTTTGAGCAAAGGAGTGACATAACAAACATATTGTGATTGTGGGAGAAGATTGCGAGGAATCCAACCCAGTTGCACAATTTTTTTCTAGAATTTGAACAATGTCACTGCCAAAAGTCAGAGCGCCAAGCCAGTTCACGTGAAGGACCATAATAGATAACATATCGATGGAGGAGATGACTGGGGTGGTCAATGTGGACGATATTCCAACAACATAAATCAAATCATTCAGTCTGACATGGGTCGAGGAGAAAAACCCAGAAGAATAAGTGGTAAGCCAAGCAACGAAATTGAAAAACCTTAGGGAAGCAACAAACCCTAATACAACAAACCTAGAAGTGGCTCTGACATAGGGAGAGCAGGAATAATTCAACGAGAGTACAAAATCAAATGAATCGGGCATAACAAAAAAAACCAGAACCGAGGAAGCCACAGAGGTTGAAGATGACTGCGACACAAATGAAGAAATATAGGAGGAAGGAACCCCAAAACAAAGAACCACAGGACCGTCGAAGAAAAGGGAAGCAGTGGAAACATTACACACACAAACACATATTTTTTTGTTTGTACCCCACATTCTGGATTCAATTATCATTGTAGAAGATATGTTGGGATGTGTTCCCAAGTTGAAGTATGTCAACCATGATCTGACCGAAGTAGAAAAATTCCCAGAGCTTGTGTAGGAGGCTTACATGGAAAATAGGGGGCAAACCTTGAAAGGAATCCCTATAATGGATCCCAAACAATGGATAGCCAAATTTTTCAACTTTATAATTATTAATTTACTGGAAACTCCTCATTTCAGCAGGGTGAAGGACGTTAATGCATGTGTAAAACAAATTTTGGTGCACATACATGGAGGGTTTTTATGGATGGACAAACCTGTCTTGATTGATGTTAACTTAATTTCCAATATTACAGGACTACCAACAGATGGGGTAAAGCCGAAGAAGTACCTCGATGATAAAACAAAGGAGAAGTAAATTGCAGAGGAAGTGAAGGTACAAGTTGGCACAAACATAGGCAACATAGGTATGATAATTATGAATATCAATGACCCATCTACCAAATTTGTGACAAATTTAATGGCCTGCAAGCTACTTAGAAAGCATCGCAAAGAAGAGGCACCTATAGGGGTAGTCACAACAACTGCGTAGTGCACAAAAGGAATAGTTCTAATTTGGGCATTGAATCTACTCAATTTATTTTTGGAAGACATCAGAGATGTGTAGGATGCTGGAACAGAGTTCCACTATTCCTGGTTGTGGATTTTGATAGCATTGGAGGAATGAGAAAAACCAAAGTATTCATTTTCTTGTGATAGAAGAGGAAAGTGTGGTGCAACAAGATATGAAACCCTGCGACATAACACAAATGCCAAGTAGAGAAAATCCAACTCAAGCATTGTTGGCATGTACATTCAAGATGAGCAAGAGAAAATTGTAGATACATGGAGAATTTCACCTGAAGTGGTGAAGGAGCATGAGGGGATAGCCAATTTTAAGGAATCTAGGCATAATATATGGATACAAGCTAGAAGAGGCGCTAAAAAGACATGGCTAAAGACACAATATTGCATAGCAACAAAATAAGTGCAATGGGTAATAGTAGAATGRCCATATCAATGGAAGGTGCCAGTAGCAGTCAAGAAAGGAGCAAGGGGAAAAGAATAGGAAGAAGTTGGCACATAAAAAAAGTCTAGTATCCCAGTAGAAAATAATAGAAAAGAAATAGAGCGTAACAAATCAACAGTCACTAGTACATCAACAAAGAATCCAAGGAATAAGGAAACTATACCAAGAGCCTTAGTACTAGGGAATGAGGGCGCAGAAAGAACAAACATAGAAATACAAAAGAAATATGAGATCCCAACCCAGGAGATAGGGAATGGAAACATACCAGAGATAAAGAAACCTACACATAAATAAAAGAGGAAATCAACAATGCAGATGGGAGAAAATAAAAATAAGATGAAAGCACAAAAGAAGCCCCTTCATATCACCATCACTTAAGATGACGCAGAGATGGTAGCAAATAAAGTCCAATATGGAGGAGAATACGCTTTATATGTCACATAATATCAAATAGAAGAACTCATGAAGAAGTTAGTGGAAGTTAAAGAAGTTCTGGAGAGCTTACAACTCAATGTCACACAACAAAGAAGCATAATGCAACATGCGCCAATACAAGAAGGGAAGGAAACAATGCAAACATCAATAGTGGGAAGCACAGAATTCTAGATAAACTAAAGCATTCTACAAGTCAATGAGGACACTGTGCAAAAATATTTGAAGGATGTAGAACAGATGGACTTGGCTTTGTCTAATATACCAAACAAAGAGCTATATAAGTTGTAGATGAGCATCGCACACGAATTTCAATCCAAAGCCTGGATGGATGCAACAAACTTGGAGAAAACCAAGGAAGAAAAGGAGGTATTAGAGATAATTCTCAAAGAAGTGTGGATCGAACGTGAGGAGGAAAAACAACATACAAACAAACTGGAGCAAAGACTTGAGGAAGTCTTCCAAACAATTCCAGACAACGCACTCACATGAGAGCTCAACGTAGAAGAAAAGATAAAAATAATATCACAGACGATGGATATTTATAAATAGGAGATAATAGAATTGACTAGGAATCTGACACCAACCACCCCTCTAGAGGTCATATCAGAGAGGGAGTAGCAAGAAACATAACACACAAATATCATCGCGATGGAAATAAAAGAAGTAGCAGAGCTCTATGAAAGGATCGTGCAGATATGGACGAGCCCGATAGAATATGAAGGAATAAAATAGTTGGATCAGAGGGAAGAGAATTTAAATACTACAGTTTAGGATTTAAAGAAAAGACATAAGGCATTTCCTATATCAGAGAGAATGAGGGTTGCACAGGAAATGAAAAATCTGCAAGTAGAATTGAAGGTAATCCAAGAAGAAAGAAAGAAAAGACAGGATCAATTGTAGCCACTTCATGAGTAAGCAGAGAAGATGATAATAGAGTTGGAAACAAAGAAAGGTAGAATGAAAGAAGAACACTCGAAAAGTATAGAAGTCTTGATGGAGTACGTAACAATTCAGGTGGTGGAGACCTTGAAAAAAAAAAGTGCACAGGCAAAGATACAAGTATATGCACTCACAAAGAAGTTACAAACATTGGAGAGATCGATCCAGTAGGAAAAAAAATTCTGAGTGGCTTGGGATGAGCCACAGGTTAGTGTTGGGGGCCTGTTGGAGAAATAAGTTTTTGGGTAAGGTTCCAGATATAGTGCAACAAATGAGGAAGAATGGACTAAGGAAGTAGTGCATGCTGGGAAGAAAGGAAAAACATCGTAACAAAATTGTGGATTAGCACGCTAAGGTAGTTAGAGTGTGGACAAGTTGAGTCCACTTAGAGTTAGGGTTTTGGTAGTCAATGTAAAGGTTTTTTACCATTTTTTGTAATATAAATAGAGGATGTATGAGGAAAATAAGATATCTTTGATCATTATCACTTTTGTATGAGATAAGTACTTTGAGCACCTTTTGAGTTTTGAGTCAAAGTATTTTTTTTGTTGAATAATTGAAGAGATAAGGTGGATTTAAGTGGATTGTAACTGAGGTTCAGGTCGCAAGTTGTGGAGCTTGGTGTGACACTAGTCAACCTCACCAATACTAAAACCTATGATGTAATGCGCGCAACACAATTTTTTTTATAAAGAATAATAAGTACAAAGAAGATCTTTGGGGACATAGCCGAGGGGAGTTGAACCACGGTAAAATATGGTTTTTCTATGTGTATGTTCTTTGATGTGTTATATGTTTGATGATGAATGAATAAATAAATGAATGAATCTATTGAAGTTTATTTACAACACAAAATAGAATAGTATGATGTTTTATGTAGAATGATGGTTATGGAATGGGTAGAATAGTAGATATGATGAATGATGGTATGGTATAATGAATGTTGAAGTAGGAGAAACCTAATATTCCTAACATTCCCATGAGTTCCATCCCTTCCATGATTGTAGACACTTAGGTCATGAAATCACCCATAATCTGTCTCGGTGAGATTGCGTTGTGCACTCTGTGCATAATGTTGTCTTCTAGTTTACTATAGAGGTCGATGGTTTCTAGGGTTTTGTTGGAGAAATAAGGTATAAACCATGTCAGCGCATACATCCAACATGGGTGTTTGGTGTTTCACGTGTAATATCCCTCTCCTCATCATCAAGAGGTGTCATTATCATCAAGTTGCTACGTGCGAATCATGACTTCGTACTCAATAAGTAGTACCACATTAAATGGAATCTATCTATAGATTTTATAATCCATGTACCTTTGGATATATTAGTGTAGAGAACACACTGATACTGAGAGGGGGGATGAATCAATATAAGACAATTTTTTACTTTTTCAAACATTCATTGACCATAAGAAAACAATCACATATGATATATATTAATTGCAAAACATGGAACACAATATTTATGTGGAAACACTTTATGGAAAAAACCACAAAAATTCTCTTTATAATTCTTTTTAGGCACAGACCTACTCTTACAAATATTTGTAGGCATCAACTTACTGGCGATACCAATACCCACTGGTACAAATCCTGGTAGAAAAAAACTTAATATTATAGATCTTTGTAGACACCAACCTACTAGAGACACCAATTGATCCGGATTTATTTTCGGCACGAAATGAGAGCAGAGATATAATAAAGAAATGCACAGCTATATCGTGTATATCCAATAATATAATAGGAATATGTCAGAGATACAACCATAAACACAGAGATACATTAATACATGATTTCTATTAATTAAAGAAATGTATAGAGACTGTAAAAATACAGAGTGAAAGACTCGCTACAATGGTGGCAACTTATTTCTGAGAAGAGATGTGACGACTACTCGAATTCGCAAGAAGATGATTACC
>SNQJ01S0003041.1:0-14120 GCA_010110895.2 Picea sitchensis
TGAAAGTGTTGACTGGTCTTATACCTGTTGATAGCTGGTACAGAGGAAAAACAGTAAACAATATAGAAAACCAAAATTCATTCGCTATAGTAGAGGTTGTACTAAATTGTAACGAAGCATTCATCAGATACGAATATGAAATGAAACGAAATATGAGATACGAGAAAAAAAACTCATAATACAGTCGTGACAGAATTGAGAATCTTCAGATTTTCTTTATATTAACTCTCAAAATGTAAAACCTCTGTTACAATCGACACAAAAAGGTCCATCCCTTTTTCTTTCTTTCTATGGTATATTTATACAGTTTTACAATAAGAGGGAATCTAAATCATTGCAAAATTTCCAGTTATGAAAGGGAGGAGAGCAATTGCTCCATTAATTCTTCTCTGTCTTTACTTGGTGCCAGAAGCTTGTCCTCATGAGTGCTCGGTACAGGTGACACATCTTTCAACCAGCCGAGATATCAACCTTGATGGTTCTGCTTGACAATTGGCTTCAAAAGAGTAACAATCTCGGGCTAATTGCGTCAGCCTGTCTTCCATTTGTCTGTCTATAATGTCAATAGCACATAATTGCGTGCTTGGTTTAATCATACATTTGTCTATTTGGACTATGTCCACCATAGTCACTTGGGAGATCTCGGCTGAATCTTTTTCCTCTTTTTCATTTAAATCAAGTGAGATTTTTTCCATATTCATCTGAATTAATGCCTCGACATTACCTCCGCTATCAATGCCTAGCAGATTACCATCTATAGAGCTAAAATCCTCTTCTAAGGATTTCGTTACTCTTTTGGCCTGCAACTTGCCTTCCGAGATGTTGTGCTCCCATTCTTTCAATAGAATGTTCCCTCTGGTCTGCTCCAAAATGGTGAACCTGGGAGTACTTCCCGAATCCCTATTGTTTGTGGCTATCACAACCTCTTGGAAGGCGACCCGTGCT
Organism: Picea sitchensis; assembly: GCA_010110895.2. Taxonomy (NCBI): domain Eukaryota; kingdom Viridiplantae; phylum Streptophyta; class Pinopsida; order Pinales; family Pinaceae; genus Picea; species Picea sitchensis. The sequence goes on from SNQJ01S0003041.1 coordinate 946, forward strand.
GCTCCATCTTCCCTTTCTCTAGCAGTTAAATTCTCCAAAACTTGATTAACCAGCAAGCAGTTGTCCCGAATCACCTCTACCTTGGTGAGTAAATTTCGTTGGGCCGCAGAGACTCTGCTCCGAATCTCCATCTCCTGGGACTAGAACATCCCGATATTTATCACTTTACTTTCGGTGATTTCCACCATAGCCTATAGCTGTTCGATCAAATCTTTTTGCTGGCTCGCTTGCGTCTGACCATCCCGAACCACCAATTGTGCTGGTTCGAGCTTACTCTTGAGCAAATCTATCTCATTTTTATCGGCCAACCTGGCTTTCTCTATTCCTACACTCGCCCGGTCTTTGGCAGCCTCTGTTGCTGTGGCTAGTCTGGCTTCCAGGGTTTTGATGAGGCGATTTTTTCGTTTCAGCTGGTTTTTCAAAACCCTGACTGAAAATTGGTTCGCTGTGGTATATGCCCCTAATGTCCCAGCTATTTCCGTGGTGAACTGTTCATTCTTCTTGTCCTTCCCATCAGTCATAACTTTATATTTATTGACTGTCGACTCCCCTTCCTGATAGAATTCTCTCTTTACCACTGCCTTTCTCTTCTTATTGAAGAAGAACTCATTTGGAGGGAGCTCTTCCACCCTTATAGGCCTCAACTCTTCATTGAAGATCCACCCTGCGTCAGTATTTCCCTGAGTGGACTGCAAGGGAGTAACTGATGTGATAGGTTCTCTGATTTGCTTCACTGATTGTCCCGGAGTAGTAATCAGACTCTGCTTCTTCGGCGGGTCGAGAGTCTTTATCTCTGCTTTCAGACTCTTATTTTGCTCTTTCCCGTCTAGGTGTTTTTCCTAACCGGGAATCACATCCTTGGAGCCTTCAACATCTTTTTGTTTCACCTCCACTGTACTCAGACTCTCACCCCGTAACACTACGGGAAGACAACTGCGTCTATGTTCTTGAAATTTCAGAACATCGGCCCTCTCTTTGGGTGCCAATGTTTGGATCCGAGCTAAAATCTTAGCATAAGATCTTGCGCCTCGGAAAATGTCATCCGAGGGAAAATTTTCATGCTCGAATCTCTTAAGTCCGCAACTGGCCAAATGATTACTTACAACCCTTTGCGGATCGTGCTTCTTGAATTCAATAAGGACCAAATTTGGGTCTTCCAGGGTTGCTGCCTCAGCTTTAGCATGCTTGAAATCTAATAAAGAATATGAATTTAAATGAACAGGAAAAGGTGGCCATACCTTCTTTGAGTATCCCTTAATCTCCTTGCTTATGCCACCGATTACTGTTTGTCTAGCAACCTCACAACAAGCCAACTTGTCGGGAATGAATAATGGAAATGCATGCGGGGGAACAGAAGCCCTGAAAACTCTGAGATATGAGAATTTGGCTTCTACATACCAGTCAACTATGTTGCTCAAATTTGTCACTATACTGTCTGAGATCCTGGGTGGTGGGTGACCGAAAATAGTGACATGCAGAGGTACCATCACCCAGTTGAAGATTTCACATACGAAATCTGCCGCTTTGTTTTCCCATAACTTCGAATGATAGACATGAATGGGCTCGGCCTCTGCTGGAGTCCAACTCCATCTCATTAAGGGAAATGGTGTTAGAAAACACACAACGTCCATAATATATGCAGACATAAAAAATGAAGAAATATTTCCGCTCTCTTTCTGCGCCCGATACTCTGTAACCCGATTGGTCAAGCTGTCAGACAACATTTTTGCCCAGTTGAACGAACAGCCTTCGACGACCTGAAATATTAGAGGTACCCATTTAAGAAATAAATGTGAGGTGTCCTCTCTCCTGTACAATCTGCATGTCATCATAGCTACATACTTGAACTATGGTTCCAAGGAGGCTATTGAGTATATACCATGATTGTCTGCCCTAAACTTCGCAGGGTGCGAAACCCAATCTCTTATTAAGCTAGACATGGTCTTGTCATACTGCACACATTCCTTCTGTTTGAACTCTTCCAAGAATTCGACACCATATGTAAAGTCAGACACTGTGGGAAACTTATACATAGCTTGCAGATGTTCAGGTCTAAAAGTCCCTATGTTGACCTTCTTCTCATTCATGATGGTTCTGGTTGGTATGTCCACATGGTCTAATGCCCATCGAACCATATCATAGTAGGGGAGCAGCCTTGGCCTGGCCGCTACTTTATGCATTCTCAATTGAATGATGATCTTATATTTAGTGGTTATGTCATCTTTTTCATTGTCGCTGGAATCATCAGAATAATCCACTAATTCGGCCTACAGAACATTCGAAACGAACGACCAGTTCGGGATAGAGTCGACACTTCGAGGTGAAGTATCAGGGACATTGTCTGAACCTTGTCCTACAACCTCAACGCTGGCTTTAGATGCTTTTCGCCAGGCCATGACGGGAGATCCTGCTTTGGCTCTTCTGCGATAAAAATACGTATACATACATAAGTTAGCTTGCTGAGAAAGTGTTCTTTGCGTATTATAGAAATGGATTTGTTATAATGAATAACAACTCTATATATATTCGAAAACTCGATACTTTTTAGAACAGATCTGTCAAATCATGTTTAGAAATAAATTTAGCAATAAAAACCCGATCTTTATTTGACGATTCACCTTATTTCATAATTAATGCCATAAATTTTGGCGGTTTGAAATGTCAGTTGGCATATGGAAGAAATAAGACTACCTCGTAAATCATGCAAGCATCAAAACACAGGATATATTGATTTAGCTTAATTAATCCGGTTTTACGAACGTTAATTAATTTTTCGGTACTCGTTGTATCGAGAATTTTTCTTTAACCTTTTGAACCTCTAACCCCCGAAACTGCGATGAGTGATTTTGGCTAATAAAAACATAATTGTGGTTAGGCGCTTAATTAATTACGTGATTATTTATATTCACCATATCGCGATTCGGAGCTTCGAAGGTAAGTTTCCGGGAAGTTTGCATGACGAGCTGCGAAACCGCGAGATCGCGATAAAATGTTTTAATTAAAAGGGAAGATAAACTCGGATTAAGTGTTTAATTAATTATGTTTGTATCTTTATCGCGACTTCACGATTCAGGCTCAGACAATGTAGTTTTTTGGAAGAGAACGCGCCGAGTGGCGAACTACCGACGGAACTTAACCATGGCTTAGATTTTCCTTTAACTTTGACATGGGTTACTAACATATGGACCTCATAGTTTCGGCTATCAGGGATACGATAATGAGAGTTTTGGACTTAGTGAACGTCGAAGCACGAAAACCCGATAATGTTTAATTGTGATTTAGGAAAAATTTACTCCCGTCACTGACCTGGGGTGAAATTTTAAAGCGATTTCGCTGTTTCGTTGCTCGAGACTTGTGAACTACGTGATCTATAGCATCCAACATGCAAAATCCCGAGGTAGAACAAAAAGGGGGAGAATTTTTTTTCCGAAAAGTAGAACTCACCTTGAGAGTACAATAATCATCGCTGCTGCGTGATAAGACTTTAGATATTTTGAAACCATAGACGGAAAATACGAAAACCATCTTTTGATTTCGAGCATTAAGACATGAATTTCAAGACGGGCTAGAAAAAAAAAGGCGGCTCCAACACCAGGAGTGACTTCTGGTGCTAACATATCCCCCATCAATGACACGAAATAAGTAACAGATTTGAGGTAGATCAGAGTATGAAGGGATTTGAAACTGACTTAGGGATGGCCGACATGGTAGAAAATTTATAACTGTAGATGGTCGACTCAATAGAAAACTTATTTAGGTTGGACTTCTCTTGAACATATGAATGGCATGACAATGGTCTTGGCAGCATTGACTCAAGGAGGACCCAACATATGAAATTGTGGATGGTCAAACGAGAGACAAATGAATTTCTCAACCCAGATACAATGATGAAGGGGGGTGTCATGTTCAAGAGCGACTATTACTGCCACTAACACAAATACGGAGAGATATTTCTTTCCCAATCCCCCCACCCTCACCATTTTTGGCGAGTACCTCTTTATTTTTAGGCAAGCTTGAGGAGGATAACATATGCTTGTTGATGTAAGCTCATCCTTCAGATGAGTCCCTTAGAGTATGTTTAACGAACCTTAAGAAGGAGTGGTTCGGTCCCATATGGGTCTTTCGATGTTTGTTTAACGAGTCCAAAGAGAGAAAACTTAGGGGTTTTTCATGTTTAGAGAGTTTGAAAAACTCTTAAAGAGAAATCCATCAGTTCATTTTTCGTAAATTAATCTGATGAGACCGAAAAAGTGATAAACTATCGCTCATCAAATGTTTTCTTCAAATAATTTTATGAGCATGAAAAGAACAAGGTCACTCGACAATATTTTCATTTTTATGGAGCGAAGGATACTCCATAGGCTTAATTTTTCGTGTTACCATTACGAGTTCAAAAAAATGACAAAAGACTACTCAATTACATTCTCATGATTTTACGAGCATGAGAAAGAATCAAGACTTGCTAGGAGTTTTTCTTGAAAAACACTAAAAAGATCTATACATGCGACAAATGTATAAAAACAAACCAAAAAGTGGACCCTTGTTCCAACATTGCACCCCTAGACTTTTTATATGTAAAAATAAACCACTTGTAAAGTTGTTAGGACTTTAGGGTTTAGACGAAACATATAAAATAATATAAAATACAAATGAAAAAGTAAAAAATCAATAAATGGGTAAAAAAACACATTTCACTATTTCATTTGTAACTTCATCCAAAATTTACTCCAAACCCCCTTTTTACCTCGATTTTCAACTGCAGATTATAGAGTGCACGGCTGATCATTCGACGAATCATATCCACAGAAAAGGTAATCTTCATTTCCTTCATCTTTCCATGGATTACAAATTGATTTTCATTGGTTCAAAATAGACTTTTGGGTTGGTTTTTTGGGGGTACCCATGCATGGAGGTCATCACAGGTGCCCTATATCGAGGCTTGAGACAATCTAGGATCACCATAGGCAGCCCTATAGCTAGCCTGCGATGATGCCGCACTGTGAAAATGCATAGGCCTGCGACGTCCGTAGCCCAAAAGTTTTAAAATATGAGTTTACCAAGAAAAATTCTCCAGGAAAGAAAAATATGATGCTAATATCTTTTTATGGTTCTTTGGCAGGTCTTCCATGGTCAAAATGTTGGAATGGTGTGAAAGAGAGCACGAGGAGGAAGATTACTTTGCTGGGAATGACCCAGGAATGGTGATGTCCCTCTGGGAGTGTGGGTTGTTGAAATTCTTCAAGATTAACGGCATGAGGGTCCAACTAAGACTACTTGAGTACCTGGTTCACATGTGGGTTGTGAACGAGCAAGCATTTCATGTGGGTGATCACACTCTTACCATAGATATCGATGATATATACTTCTTAATAGGACTATCTTTCCATGGATCCCAAGTAATACTTACAGGTAGCAGGGGTGGCAATGAGCCTATGAACCTCTATATTAATGAACATTGTGTGTCGAGTACCCAAAAACATAACGGTAAAGTCGCTATTAGAGATGTTCAAGACTTGACTCTACGAACCATCCTCTATACCATCACACACATGGCAGGGAGCATGGCTCCCGATATGGTGTTGGACACACCTACCACACTTAGAGGGGGGGGGGTGAGTGAGTGTGGGGATCTTTTTCCCAAAACTTCCCTCTTACACAAAAACTCCTTAGTTAACATTCACCATTTTCTCATTACTCATTACTGTCATTTATAATCAATTAGATGTGAATACATATAAGAAACATATATCAACAACATATCATCAACAAATCATCTCCAGAAGGAACACAAAGAACACAAGATGTATGTACAATTTTTCTTTTTATTATGGACTTCAATCCGGGGGTTTTTCAGCAACAACTGAATAGAGTACAACTCTACAAGAGAACCAACTCTATATGCAAGACTCAACTTACATTCTCAACACCAACTGAGATGAGGCAACAATCCTCAACAAATATCAATCCTCAACATAAACAAGTGCATCAAACATTCACCAACCTGTGCCAACCAACCTGTAATCAACCTGTACCATAAACAAGTGCATCCAACCATGTACCAAGTATATACCAATCATGTGTCTAATAATAATCAACAATGACTCATCAATATGTACCAACATCATCAACTATACACCTCATGTATGTGCCAACTCATCAACTGCTTGTCTCAACCATGACTAGTTTTGGATTAGTCAACAATCCCAACTTGAAATAATCATAACTTTGTACCTGTAATGAATAAAGATATGAAACTGATATACCATGTTCTTCAGTGTGTTTTATGCAATTCCTCCAGGCGGAACTACTTGCAACCTCTCAGAAAAGGCCTTATAGAAAAAATGACATACCTTGTTGAATTCTGGTGTATTCTAGAGAGCGACCTTGTAGAGCGTGGCCCGCACAAAATTTTCATTGAATTGATATGAAACTATTACAAAACATACTAAATCTTGTACCCTAACCAACACATTTTGTCTCACTAAATTTTGATCTGTTATGAAGAAGTTATGATGTTTTTACCCGAAACACCTGTTTTTGACTAGTTTCAGGACTAGCCACAAACCCTATTTTCCATGGAGTGTAACTCCCAAAATACAACGACCCACAAGATGAATTTTTTACCACAGATACTTGGGTATGTTTTCTCAATGGAATAGAAATTTCAATGTCTGAATCATTATATAAAAAAATTTATAGCGAAAATGGTAAGATGATCTGTAAATAACATACCTTAGAAAGCACCATCAAAATAATTTATCTTTCCTTGCATTTCGGCCTTCTTTTCTTCACTTTTCCTCATAATTTAGGCTTAGATATCCTTGGTTACCTCAGACACACACACACACACACACACACACACATATATATATATATATATATATATATAGAGAGAGAGAGAGAGAGAGAGAGAGCCTTGCCTCTTAATTATACTCTCCAAGTATCTTCCTTAAAAACATCTTCTAAGTCACTTGGCCCCACTTTCCTTATTTTAGGGTTAACCCACTTCTAATTTCTCCATTAAATTTATTATTTAAATTTATTATTTTGTATTCACTTTGAATTATAGTACACTCATCACTTCATTTTATTATTTACCTTTTAAAATCCCTTAAACCACTTTGACTACTTTGACCTTTTGGGGCTTCTAGATGACATGTGAGGGTCCTCCAACTTCGTAAGGCCATAACTCTCAAACCGTGAGGAGTTATGTGACGTTCCACATACCACCAGAAATGGCATGACATGTAATATTCATATAGAATAGTATTGTTTGAAAATATATCATAACTCATACCTTTACCCATCAAACAAACTTGGGTCCATTACCCAAACCTAGGGTCTCCAACTTCTCATGGCCATAACTCTCTAACCGTGAGGAGTTATGTGACGTTCTACATACCATTGGGAATGGAATGACAAGAAATATACATCTAGGATATTTTCACCAACAATTTCCTTGATCTTCATCTCATTATTCCACATACAAGCATGGGTCCTCCAAGCATTCTTCTAGGATAACTCAATCCGCAAAGTGTCTTCCCATGAGGGCTTTCACCATAAGGGGACCACTTTGGAGTTCATCCATTTGTGCACATTATCAATCATGATAAGACAATAATGAGTCATCTATAATTTTTTCCAACAATGCATCATATACCAATGAAACCACATCGATCCATCTTCATCATATCAATGACAACTCATTGATCCATCTTCATATATGCATTCTCATCAAGGACAATACATATTGTATTACATCAATCATCAATCAATCAATCCTTTGGCATCAATCAATCACTTGAAATCAATCAATCAAGCCATTGGCATCAATGACAACATGATCCAACATATGGCTCTTTAGAGCTATTTTCAGTATGCACTGGAGTGTATGGAGCACCGAGTCTTCAACTGGTGCGAAGGGGTTCTTAAAAGTATGAAAAAATAACTAACCAAGTGCAGGAGTGGTGGGTTGAAATAGTTCAAGTATGGTTCCATTTTGGTGTCCTTCTTCCTAGAGAGAGTCCCAATTTTATGCTTGTAGGTAGAGTGGGGCATACTTTCCCCACATGATCCGAGAATGAAGAGGTGTGTCGACCTCATGGCACGACATGCAGCTGGTCCCATCATTAGGTATAACGATGTCTTCTTCGATTGGTTGAGAACTCAAATTCTCATGGTCAATGATTATGCATATGCCAGGCTAGACTTCGACGAATATTTGAACCTAGCTCCTCCCAAAGGTTCCCAATGGGGGGACATAGGTAAGAAGGAAATTTTGTTTATATGATGTTTTTGTTATTTTTAAAGATATAAAATGTTTTTATGTTGTTTATTTGATGAGTAATAAAACACTTTTGATGATGTAGATCTGGGACCTTATTGTCTTCCATGTTCATCCCCTATCCAGAGGCGAGAGGAGATAGGTGATGTATCATGATTAGATGCTGTTGACTTCGAGACCATAGAACAAAATCTGGAGGGACCCACAATGAATATCCCAGATGCCTCTATAGATGATATTCTGAGGCATTACCAATGCCACACAATGGGCATGTCTGCTTCCATCAGTCGACTGCTCCCTAGAGTAGCACAGACAGTCGCATGTTATAGCGAGCAACATCCTTGATGCTCTATTGTATATGAAGCTATGTGCTTCACATTTTTGATATTTTGGTCTTCGGACAAAAACATTTTTTTGTAAACTTTTATCGTTATATATATGAGGCTCCTACCGGCTTACTTGTTTTATGTACAAAAATGTGATTGGATTTTATAAACGTCTCAAATGTCTGTCTAACACATAATTAGCCAATGCATATATTAATGTATTTAGACATCTAGGAGTGTGTTGATATTCAATGTAATCAAAATGGCATTCCAAGAGCCGAATTCGTAAATATATCCTTAACAAAGTAGGACTTCAAATAGAATAAACATTACTCAACTGTAAGACTACTAACTGTGAATCCAGTCGTACAATAAAATGGTGGATTCCAAGTGAAACATCGTCGGTCAATAATTCGATGACTGCACTATATTCTACGATATTATTAGTTTCACAACCAAGGAAAACACCATGTAGACTAATCAACTCATCAGTAGATGCATAGATTTCCCAAGCAACAGATGCTAAGTTTTGAGTACTGCGACTAGCACCATCAGCGAAGCCAATATAGGGTAGCAAAGACATCAACATCTGGAAACCAAGCACAATGCAAGGTAAGTAGCTAAAGGTTGAAACCAAACAACGAAAAATCACACAAGAGTATGATACACTAAAATACACAACACTCATGCAAAAATGACTTAAGCATAGTACTTCTTCAAGTAAATCCCATTTCTAGGTTCAATCAAAGGAACTCCATCATAATCCACTAGCTCATAAGTTCCCTTATCCAACACTCATTTGAAAATATAAGGACCCCATCACATGGGTTTGAATTTACCAGCCCCTAGCAAATCACGATCTTGCTCGTAAATAAGAACTAGATCACCTTCAGAAAAAACACGTGGCTTGACATGCTTGTCATATTGGGCTTTGACACATTTCTTCTGAGTTTCAATAACTAAGGAAACATCACGATGGGTTTCATCTAATTGCATCAAATACAAAATATGTTCCTCTCCAACAAAAGTGTTACATGTCATGAAGTCAATGCCCCATTTAGCGAATGGACCAATGAAAACTACAGGGTGAAGAGGAGAAGGGTGAGATCGGATCTTATTGTTATATGTTTGGCAAGCGTGGATTTTTTGGATGACAGTAATGCAATCCTTAAACAATGAAGGCAAAAAATAACCAAATCGCAAGATCCTTTGGGCAATGGCATACCCAGACATATGATCGCCACATGCTCCGGAGTGACAGTCATTCAAATCTTTCTTAGCTTCATCGTAAGTGAGACATTGTCAAAATATAGAATAAATAACATGATGGTAAAGGGTATCACCGAGGATGATGTATTGACAGGCTTGATATCATATATGATGGTGATCTGTACTAGAAATACCAGGCCAAAAATTTTGAGTCTGGAGATATATGATGATATCTCCCTACCATACATCACTAGAACTGATCAAAAAGAGGGATTCATCAGGTAAGGAATCCTTTGCCACATTTTCTGTCTTAGTAGAGGGAAGGTCACATATCAATTCAGAAAAAACCAAATACTTATTTGACTTGGCACGTTCAAACTCCAAGTTAAACTCCTGGAGAATAACTATCCATTTGGAGTACTTGCCCCCCAACAATTGTCAAGTAAGGATATGTTGCATGGGGTTGCAATTAGAAATAACTGTGGTTCTGTGTAATAAGATGTAGTGATGAAAATGTTGAACAACTTGAACAACTTCCAAGGCTAGTTTCTCCACATGTAGGTATTTGGTTTCGATAGACATGAGACTCCGACTCAAATAATATATCACATGTTCATCATGTGAATCATCCTCTTTGACTAAAACCATAACAATGGTAGAGTCCGAAGCAGATAAGTACAAGAATTAATGTTGACTATAGTCAGGGGGAAACAATAATTGTGTATCGGTTAAGGCAAGTTTCAAAGCCTCAAAATCTTAGTTTGCAGTATCGTCCCATACAAACTCGTAACATTTCTTGAGGAGCCGAGTGAATCCTTTTGTTAATTCAACATAATTGGGAATGAATCGACGTAAAAAGTTTTCCTTCCCTTGCAAACTTTGGAGCTGGTGTAGCGTGGAAGGAGGATGTAGATTAAGAATAGCCTCAACCTTCAAGGGGTCTACCCGAATCCCATGTATAGACACAATGAAAACAAGAAGTCGGTCGGATTCCACACAAAAAATACATTTGTGCAGATTCAAATGTATGTGATAATAACGACAACTTATGAAAATGACCCATAAATGTGCCAGGTGATCTTGACGACACATGGAATGTGCCGGTAGATCGTCAAGATAGGGTTGCACAATGTACTTAATGTCATGAAACGCGTAAGACATAGCACGTTGAAAGGTTGTGCCAACATTTTTGACACCGAAGGGTAGTTTTTGGTAGGCAAAGGTCCCCCAAGGACAAATAAAAGAAGTCTTGTGTTGATCCGCTGGTAAAATATTAATTTGATTATAGTTGGAGAAACTGTCCATCAAGGATAAGATTTCACTACTAGCACAGTCGTCAATGATATGGTCAACGAAAGGGGTTGGATAATTGTCCTTAGGACAAGCTTTATTTATATCCCTATAATATACACAAACATAGATCGCTCCTTGTTTCTTATTTACCATAACAATATTAGATACCCAATCAGTCAAAGCCACAAGATAGACAAAGCTAGCTTTAAGAAGTTTTTCAACTTCAAGATTGATAGCAAAAACTTTACGTGGATGGAATGAGCGAAGTCTTTGTCAAACGAGTTTAGTGTCCGGATATGTATTAATCTCATGCACAACAATATCAAGATCAATACTTGGAATCTCTTCATAACTCCAAGCGAAAATTTCACAAAATTCTTGAAAAGGGGCTTTATAGGTGCAAACCTCATCAGTAGAACATGAGGCATTGATATCAACATTTTCCATGACTCCAGGTTTAATTGATATGTCAATAGGAACGATAGGTGAAATATTACTCAAGTTCCCTTCGTACAAAACATTGTGTGTTGACTCAGGAACTAAAGAAATAACAAAAATGATCGATAGAGTCAAAATCCGTTGGTAACTCTCTATGGTATCACGTTCTAGGAAGAGGATAGAACGATGATTCCCATCATCCCATGGAGTATCTTCCATAGACATGATTGACATGATCATCTCATCAATAGGAAAGATCACGTGAAACAGATCAAGAGATGTATCACAGAGAGAATGAGGAGATAGAGTTACCGATTGAATAGCTTGATAAGCGGACTCGATTGGACTTAAAAGCATCTTGTCATCATAATGAAAACAATCACCAGGGTTAGGTACTATCCATGGGTCATATGACTCATGGGTTTCACGAATGACGGTGGAGATCATATTAATCGAGGCAACAAAAGGGGGAGTAATATTGGGTGGTGGAATAGGAAATGTACCCATCAAGGTGGAATCTTTTAAAAGACCCACGCCGACATTGTCATAACTGGGAAGTGTCTTTGAAATAAAAGGGACGTTGCTAGTACGGGAATAGAAATTAAAGAAGGCTAGTTGGTCGACAGTAACAACCTTTACTTGGTGTGGGAAACGTAACACACAGAAAAGGGTAGGAACAAATGTATGGATGGAATCAATCGATCTATGACCAAGTAGAAGGTTATAATCAAGAGGTGCATCGAAGACCTCAACCTATACATTGATCGATTTACCTTCCAACATAATAGAAAATGAAGGAAGAACACCATAAGGTTTAAAAATTGTACCATTGAAGGCCTTAAGTGTATTGTGCGACTTCGTGAGGGCAGGAGAGCCAATGGATTTCCAACAAGTAATAGACATAACGCAAGTCGAGGTGCAAGATACCAGATATATAAAATATGCAGAATAGAAATAAAATGCTAGAAATGGCAGAATAACAGTAAAATATCCAGCATAATCTTCACAATACACATAAATGATATACGAAATAGCAATAGAAAAACACTTTGATTCAGAAAGCAATGTTCACAGGCCTCTTCGAGGGGGAAACCTCCAGTCAAGTAGTGCTTTGTTACAATAATCTCCAAACTAGGGTTCACATACCCTCGCCCCTTATTTATACTAAATATGTCTATTAAGAGAAACATCTAGAGGAAGATCCTTCTAGAAGTGGAAGCTTCTATTAGGTCTTCTTACATCCGCCTTATTCTATTTTATTGAAAGGAATTATTAATATTGACCTTTATTACATTCGAATACATTGATCTACCTATGTGAGGGTTAGGACCTTAACATGTCCACCCCCTTAAAAACAACCTTGTCCTCAAGGCTTGAGATGTGGAAACTGTTGCAGAATGGTAGCTGGTTCCCAAGTGGCATCTGCTGGAGTCATATCTTTCCACTGTAATAACACTTCCTTGATGGTTCTCTGATGCAAGTGACGCTCACGCTGGTCCAAAACTGCTTCGGGCTGTAGCCAAATGGATCCTTCTTCAGCTAACTCTGGAAGGTTGGTTTGAATTTGGCACCTGGTTCCAATCACCTTCTTCAAGCATGAAACATGAAAAACAGGATGTAGCTTC
>SNQJ01S0003041.1:14130-36945 GCA_010110895.2 Picea sitchensis
CGTACACAGGTGCTGTCTGATGCGCTACCACTCGAAGGGGTACCAACAGGGGTTACAAGGGTGGCCAACAGATGTGCGCTTAAGAACCACTTGTATTTCCTGCGTGTATGAATCCCTCAACTGTGGGTTTATGCATGTAACGACAGATCTCTGTGGCTTAAAGACACCGGAATACGTCTCTACCCTGGAAAAAAAAAATACCCATAATTTCTTCCAAGGAAAGTGCTCTGATACCACTTGCAAGATACCGGATATATAAAATATGCAGAACAGAAATAAAATGCTAGAAATGGCAGAATAACAGTAAAATATCCAACATAATCTTCACAATACACAGAAATTATATATGAAATAGCAATAGAAAAACACTTTGATTCATAAAGAAATGTTCACAGGCCTCTTCGAAGGGGCAACCTCCAGTCGAGCAGCGCTCTGTTACAATAATATCCAAGCTAGGGTTCACATACCCTCGCCCCTTATTTATACTAAATATGTCTATTAAGAGAAGCATCTAGAGGAAGATCCTTCTAGAAGCGGAAGATTCTATTAGGTCTTCTTACATCCACCTTATTCTATTTTATTGAAAGGCCTTATTAATATTGACCTTTATTACATCCGAATACATTGATCTACCTATGTGCGGGTTAGGACCTTAACACGAGGCTCCTTTGTCAATAACGGTTCTACAGATATTCTTGTTTTCTACAACAACTTGGATCTGAAACGTTAACCGAGGAGGAAGCCTTGGAATATGCTCTTCCAAGTAAAATATTATCAAATTGGTGTTGGTAGGATAAATTCTACCAATAGCCTTTAACAATGCTTTCCGTTGAGTGGGACAAATTTGAAGGACTTAGAGATCCGACATCGCAGAAGGTGCTTGTGCAAGGTCTTCTACAATACTGTAGTTTTGGGCAACACGTGCATGGGGATTAAATGAGGAATTTCAAACAACTCCCTTGGGAGGAGGACGAAGAAATGTATTGAGACCCGGTCATTCGAGATGAAGAGGACTGTTTGGAGGTGAATCTAGGGGAGGAAGTTGAACCAAGGAGGGTGGCATATCATCAAATTTCTCCTTCGACGAAGAATAATCTTTAGCTCGAGTTACGACTGAAACTTCGTTCTTTTTAGAGTCACTAGTACACATAATGACATGAGACGAGGTAGAAGGAGAATGTTGGTCATGAATGAACAATTGGGCCTAGTGCTGAGAAGGAAATGGTTGTGACAAGATGACAGGTGTAGAAGGATTTCTGGTCCCTTGCAGGAACTTAGTAACCTCAACGTGTCATGGACAATCTTTCATATAATGGTTGTCACCACAAATAAGGAAAGGGTAACAAGCTTTACATTTATCTTTGTCATCAGCGAGATGTGTTTTGGACTTCTAAGATTGTTGAGTGTTACTTTTTTCCTCCTTATTCTCACCCTTCCCTTTCTTTTTATTTTTATTTTTACTGGTAGGTGTAGATTGAACCGAATTAACTTCAAAAATTTTACTGGTAGAAGGAGTAGGAGTAGGAGTATTTTGTACATTAGAGGTGGTAGACTTGGGATTGGTATGAATGACATGTGTAGACTGAGTCTTAGCATGAAAGGTGTCGATCACATGATCAACAACATGAGAAGCTGCTGGAGGTGTTGGGGTAGGATTCGTGGAAGTACGGGGAGCGTCAGGGATCAAGTTGTAAAGTGTGTCCGTTTGCGAATAAACGAGATCTAGATACTAAGCATGACTAATCACCTGCTCTTCATTGATGACACCACCCATGGAAACATCACGGGATATAGGCCCAATGAGTGATTTGGTCAAGCACTCAAAAAATAGTTGATCAGGAAGGGGAACTTTGATTAAGCGTCTTCTCCTCCTCCACTCATGAATGTGATCAGAAATATGAGTAGAGGAGGATTGTTTAAAAGAACTCAAAATTTCGGTTCCTGTCTCGTATTGAATTGGAAACTTGTAATGTGTTAAGAAGTCCATGGCTAGGGTATTAAAGTCATTGAAGAAACCTCATGATAACTCGATGTACCACTTTGCTTCCGAACCCATGAGAGTTCATTGGAAAAGTCGTAATCTTATGGAGTCATCCATCAATGAGTTGGATGAACAACAAAGATGGAAAGTGATAATATGGTTATTTGGGTCTTCTCTCGATCAACCGTCAAACTTAGGAATGTTAGATGGTAATTTGGATGGTATGACGAGCCAATAAGGAGAATGTAAAATAGGATCATTCAAAATCCTAGACAAATCTGGTAAATCAAAAGTGGCAAGGAAAGACAACTGTCTATTCACTTGAGGAAAATGGTAATTTTGAGGAGGGAGCCTCGTAGGTATACTAGTAGGACCATAAGCGGTTTGTATATAGTTAGTTAGTTCTAATAGATTCGGTTGTGGGGGGTTTTGATTAAAATTAGGAATGTTCCCTTGGAAAGGAACATTAGACTGAAAATTTTGACCCCAAGTAGGATTCATAGAACTTGGATACAGTTGACCGAGAATAGGGGGCACAAAAGAGTTAACTTGAGGATGTTCCCCCCCAGATGGTTGCAAATTTTCTGGGATAGGAGGATTCCAAGGTTGATATTGTAACACAGGTACATTTTTTCCGTAAACTGGGTTATGGACTCCAACTTGAGGTTGCCCCCCAAGATGAGGTTGTCCCCTAAGATGAGGTTTCCCTCCAAATGGATGTTTCCCCCCAACTTGAGTTTGACCTCCAACAAGAATCTAGAAGCCATAAGTGACATAATGACTGGTGCCTCCAATGGGATTGGAGCCACTAGGTCCAGATCCTCTAATCAAAGGTGCAGGAGGAATGTAAAGCCCCCCTAGAGAGAACCTAAGTAGGTGTAGGAACAAACTGATTAGCAACATTATACCGATGAGGAATAAAAATTTTAGACCCTACAGATGGATTCTGAGAAGGTGTTATCACACTAGATTGACTTGGGTCTTTTCGTTTGTTTTCAATCCTTTTTTAAGCCTTAGATTTTAAATTTTCTTTTAAAGTCTCATCCATTTAAAATTTATGTTTGGTAGGACACCTTAGATGATTAAATTTTTTGAGTCTTAGCTCTAGTTTGATCCTCAAATTGATTTTTGATCCTTGAACCTTTTTTTTTTTAGCTCATGACTTATTTTGGTCCTCTTCATGATTTGTCCCTAGGTCGATCCCTCCCATGACTAGATTGATGTGACACACCTTCCTCCTCACTCATGATCTCGTAGTCATGCCTCATTGTCTTTGTTTACCTATCCAATCATGTTTTAAACTGGATGCACTGCCTACTCATCAGGCAGTTCCATAGTTCCTATCACGCTCATCATACTTCCACCTCGAGTCATGATTGCCACAACTGATGTCATGTCCCTTGTTTTCAGTGCCAAAAGTCGGTTAAGCATGCCTTCAAAGATCTTGCATTTATGAGCCTTGGTAACGGTTTCTAATTTTGAAAAACTAAACAGTGTCGCGCTGCGCAAATTCACAAGTTATGATCAGGCGACCACATGTCAACCAAATTCGATGCTGATAAAGATTCCAGGGCCGAAGTTTTCTCAATTTCATCCTAAGATTGCGTTGAAGATCTCAACATGTGTCTACTCCATAGGTATCCCTTGTTTCCTCCTCTGCATATTAATTTTCACAGGAAATTTGTGCTCGGGTTTTTGGTTTGCTAAGCTTGCATAGTAGTAAGGGACCCATATTTGCATGGTAACCTTGTCTTTTCTCCTCTTTAGACCTGTAAACTTCTTTGCCTGTATCTATGGTCTGATCACTGCTATTTTCTTTAACCATTGAAATCGCAAGCCTATAAATAGCCTATCCTTTGTGTATGCATTGCACTACTTAGAGGCGCTGCTCAAACCCTCTCTGTTTTCCTTTCTTCCTTTCACCTCGGAGTTTGGTGTTTTTACTCAATTTCAAAGGACAATTTTGGATTACCCCCTCATTGTTTACACTCCATAATACCTGTATAAGCCTAAGGGTTTAATTCCTGAAGTCGAGCTTGGTTTACTAGCATCAGTTTGTCTAAAAGGGCCAGCCTTATATATTTGAATCCCGATTCAAAGCCTTCCTGGTCATTACCATCCCTTAATCCTCTTAAAAACCCTCATTTTGAGCCATGGAGACTCCTCAATCTATGAAGACACACAAAGGTGGCAAGGTGGTTAGGAGATAACCGGTGGAAATGCATCTTTTTGATACAAAGACCATGGCAAGAGAGGCCTTTCAAAGAGTAGGGTGCCTCTCTTTCTGTGAGAACATACAGAGAGGCCATCTAGAGGTAGAAATACAATTTTCATTACAGTTTGATGGCAGGAAAACCAAGGTTGGTGATTTGGAGTTTGAGGTGACTGAAGCCTCTATCTCAGCTGCAACAGGGATCCCCATTACAGGTGAAAAGTGGTTCAAAGCCATGGATTTGAGTTCAACCTATGAAAAATATATTTTTAAACCTGAATATCAAGCCAATGACTTGTCCAAAAGTATGCCAAGGAGTCAATTGATTGAACAATTTGACATATTATTGAAGATCACACAGAGATATTTCACTTGTGAAGGGAGATTTAACACAGTGTATCAGTACCATATAAGGTTGTTGCTACATTTTACTGGTAAGGTTGAGATGAATATTCCCTATTACTTATTGAGGAGTATGGGTAAGATGTTAGATAGAATACAAGCCAAATCTAAAGATGTGTATTCTATCCTTTTTCACTCTGGATTAATCAAAATACTAGTCTCCGAGGAATTGGGTAAGAAAGAGATTTCACAAGAGAATTTTGTTGTTACCTCTCATTTCAAGTTGGATCTAGAACCAAATCCTCAATCATAGAGGGCAAGTCCTTTGTCACCCACCAGTGCAACTAATTAAGGGACCAACAGGAAGAGAAAGGGCAGAGCCCTTGCTCAAGTTTCAGAGATCAACAAGTAGGTCACAGAAGCACCTAAATGCAGACATACAAGATCAAATCCACAACTACCTTTGGTTCCACCCGAGGCTGACCCTGAGAAGATAATCAAGAAGGGAAAAGCTTCTCAAAAAAGTTTTTTTGCTGCTGCTACAAGTGATTCTTGTCAGTTGCGTGATTCCACTCTTGATACTCCAACTATTTTATCAAGTAAGATTCCTTTATCTTCTGCTGAAGTATCTAAAAAACTTGATTTTTAAGAGTTTCCTGTTGAATACTCTTCTTTTGAAATTGAATTGAAAGAAGAAAACATTGATATATTCTCTTCCCCTAATATTGAGAAGTGTTTCAGTCTTGATAGTTTTGAAGATTTCCCTACTTTAGGTTTTTCTACACCTCTTTCTTTTAAAACTTTTGCTGCCAAAGAAGTAGGAACTTCATCTCCCTCTCAGACCTTACCATCCTCTTTCAATACTTAGCCTGCTGTTGTGAAGACTAAAACTCCCCCTTCATCCGTTCTTTCTTCTCCTAATATACACACAGCCAAGTCTCCTTCTCCTCCTTATTCACCTAGGATCCAAAATCAAACGACAGTTGTTAACCCCCCTGCAAATAGGATGGATGCCATAGTGGCTGCAAGATATGCTCCTCTAGTCTTACCTCAACCAACGAATTCTCTCCCTCCTGGAGATTATTTGAAATACATGCCTAAGTTCACGGGAGAAGAAGATGTAACAGCTGAGGAACATCTTGCTGCTCTCTATAGCTACGCAGATAACCAAAATATTGAAAATGAAGATGTTTGGATGAGGGTTTTCGTCCAAATCCTTTTTGGTGAGGCTAGGAAGTGGTTTAGGGGTCTGGACCATGGATCCATTACTAGTATTGAGGCATTGGATGAAGCATTCTTGAGGCATTGGGGTGACAAAAAGGAGTTTTTGTACTACATCACCGAATTTGGATCTTTGAAAAGGAAATAAGGAGAGTCTGTCTCTGAATTTTCTAAAAGATTTAACAAAATGTACAAGAAGATCCTTGATGAGATCAAACGCACTGAAACCATGGAAAAAATCACTTATGCTAGTGCATTTGATTCTGAACTCTGCCTCCTTTTGAGAGAAAGAAGGTCACCTTCCTTGGTTCATATGAAAGATGCTGCCTTAGAGGTAGAATCCAACATAGTGGCATCAACTAAGCTCAGGGGGAAATTTGATAGGGATAGGAGAAAAAACAGAGATGAAGCTTCAAATCTGATTCCTCTGTTGTTCATTATCAAGTAGATGAGTTGGCCAAATTAGTAAAATCTCTTTCCACTGAAATTGAGAAATTAAAATTAGAAGGGAAACATAGATACAGAAATGATCAAAACAATGATAACAGAGGTAACTACAAGAGACCAAATAATTCTCCCCAACTCTTTCCTAGAGATCCTAGAAACAAAGAGAGAGATGATCAGAGGGTAAAAGCTCCTTTGAAAAATAATTTAGTGGCTGACAAAGAAGAAGAGGAGGTAGAAGCTAATCCTCAGATTCACTGCTTAGGTGATACATCCCCATCCACACACTTGACTCAATCCTCTTATGATAAATATTTAATGGATATTCAAATTAATGAGTTAAGAAAGGGAGAGAAAGCAAAGGAACATTCTAGTAGATATAATCTAAGATCTAAGAAGAATGAAGAAAAAGTTGATGCCCCTAATCAACATGTTCAAAAAGAAGATTCTGCCAAGGCTGTGACAGTGAGCAGCAAGGAAAAAGACTCTCAAAACCCATAAGTTCTGATCATAAATCCTCCTCTTGAAACCAAAGAGATTTTGAAGCCTTCCCCTTCCTTCATTTTTGAGAATGAGATCCAAAAAATAAAGATCCTTGTACCTTTTTTGGAATTGATAAAAAATGAGGATTTTAAAAAATATTTATCCAAAATGTTACAACTAGAATCGCCTCCAAATGACACTGACTCAATAAATCTGCAAGATGAAAAACCAACAGTGATTTTAGGTCTTTTGATAGAATACAGAGATGACACATCCCCACCTTTATATACCTCATTGAATATACATGATAAGGTGACACACAATTGTCTCATGGATTCAGGGGCATCTCACAATCTTATGCCAAAATCTATTATGGATGAACTTGGGTTAGAAGTCACAAAGAATTATCATGACTTATATTATTTTGACTCCAGAAAAGTGAAGTGTCTTGGAGTCATTAAGGATATGGTGGTGACCTTATTTCAGTTTCCCATGAAGAGTATACTTATGGATATCATAGTTGTTGATGTTCCCCCCAAGTTTGGCATGCTCTTGTCAAGATCCTGGATAAAAAGAATTGGGGGAACCTTGCATATGGATCTCTCTTATGCTACTATTCCTTTTTTTGGGGGAGAGCATAGAAGAATTTACAGGGAAGCTCAATTGGCTTACATCATTAGTGATGAAGCAAACCCCANGTCAAGATCCTGGATAAAAAGAATTGGGGGAACCTTGCATATGGATCTCTCTTATGCTACTATTCCTTTTTTTGGGGGAGAGCATAGAAGAATTTACAGGGAAGCTCAATTGGCTTACATCATTAGTGATGAAGCAAACCCCAAAAATCACTCTGATTTTGCTTTTGATACAGATACGGGATCTAGTATTTTGCAGCTCACTGATGCTCCTGAAGTCCCTTTAGAAATCAGAAAATAATCCCTCAAATTTTCTGAGGAGCCCCTTCTAACTTCTTCTGTATGAAAGATGTTCTTTGATGGAGCCTCTTCCAAGGAAGGTGTTGGTGTTGGGGTGATATTTGTCTCACCAACTCAAGAAACTATATCTTTGTCATATAAACTAGAATTTGGGACTACTAATAATGTGGCAGCGTATGAGGCTCTTGTCTTGGGGTTTAGGGCAGCTAAAGACATGGGGATAAAAGAGCTATCAATATTCGGGGATGCTGAATTGATAGTCCATCAGATTAAAAATCTTTATCAAACAAAACATCCTAGGCTTAGATCTTACATAAATGAAGTGTGGGATTTGGTGGACAATTTTTTCTCTGCTTTTAATATATCATTGATTCCTAGAGAAGAGTATACCATGGCTGATTCTTTGGCTGTATCAACAAGCAACTTCAGAATTCCTATACCACCAAAAATCAAGTATGATGTAGAAGTCAAATACATGCCTTCTATACCGGACAATGTAAAATATTGGAAGGTGTTCGAAGATGATTTAGAACTTAAAATTTTTCTTGAGACTGTTGATGAATTTTCTGCATTACACATTGATCAGGATCATGATTCAGAAGTCACTCCTCATGCTGATGTTTTCCTCAATAAAATTGCTAATCATCATATTGTGCAGCTGCCTAGTAATCATATACCAAAGGGACTGGTTCTTTTGGAAAGATTATTTGATGGGAATGATGTGGCATTGAAAGGGAAGGTATCCACTGATGATGCAGATATAACTGAGTGCAATGTGGGCACTGGAAAGGATCCAAAATATGTCAAATTGTCAAGTAGCCTATTAGAAGAGTATAGGGCAGAATATACTAAGTTGTTGAAAGAATTTGCTGATGTATTCACTTGTACTTATGAAGATCTCAGAACTTATGACACAAGCATAATAGAGCACAAGATCCCATTAAAAGAAAACACCAAACCCTTCAGGCAAAAGTTGAGGCAAATCAATCCTATGTTGCTGCTTGTCATGGAGAAAGAAGTTAAGAAGATTTTAGATGCAAAAATTATCATTCCTTTGAGGTATTCTGAATGGGTAGCCAATTTGGTCCCAGTAAGAAAAAATAATGGAGAAATCAGACTTTGTGTTGATTTCTGAAATTTGAACAGAAGCTCAAAGAAGGATAATTATCCTTTACCCAAGATGGATCACATATTACAGAAGGTGACATGAGAAGCCATGATGTCTATGGTTGATGGATTTTCTGGATACAATCAGGTCTATGTTTTTCCAGAAGACAGGGAGAAGACGACCTTTGCCACTCCTTGGGGTACATTTATGTATGCCAAGATGCCCTTTGGTTTCATGAACATAGGGGCAACTTTTCAGCAAGCTATGGACATAAAATTTATTGGAAAAAAGGATAAGTTTGTTGTTATCTATTTGGACAACATAACAATGTATTCTCAGTCTGATAAAGAACACTATGATCATTTAAGAAAGGTTTTCTTGAAATGCAGAAAATTTGGCCTCTCTTTGAATCTGAAAAAATCATTGTTAGCCATGAAAGAAGGAAAATTATTGGGGCATATTGTGTCAACTGAAGGGGTAAATATTGATTCCAGCAGGGTTGAGGCTATACAAACTTTGTCACTTCCCAGATCTAAAAAAGAGGTACAATAGTTTTTGGGAAACATCAATTTTTTGAGAAGATTTGTGTCAAATTTTTCTGAGTTAGT
Source organism: Picea sitchensis (assembly GCA_010110895.2). Lineage (NCBI taxonomy): Eukaryota > Viridiplantae > Streptophyta > Pinopsida > Pinales > Pinaceae > Picea > Picea sitchensis. Next base: position 23,465 of record SNQJ01S0003041.1, read on the forward strand.
TAAGTATATCACAACCATGCTGAGGAAGGATAGTGAAATAAAATGGAATGCTGAGGACCATGATTCTTTTGATAAAATAAAGAAATCCTTGGTTGAAGCCCCGGTTCTTGTCAGCCCCGACTACTCCAAGGACTTTCTTATTTTTTCTTTTGCCTCTTTTGATACAGTAGCAACAGTCCTATTACAAAAGAATAAGGTGAGGGCCTTAAAACTCAAATCAATAAAGTAATACCTTGTTGATCAAATTTTGTATTCGAAGGATCCATTAGGAGTGCTTTTGAGATGCCTAGATCCCCAAGAATCCCAAAAGATTATGTCTGATTTTCATGACAGTTTATGTGGGGGGCATCATTATTAGAGAACCATGGCATACAAGATCCTCAGGGCTGGGTACTTCTGGCCCAGTTTTTTCACTGATGTTTGTGCTAAGATCAGAGCCTGTGCTAAGTGTCATAAGTTCTCCGGAAAGTAGCAGCTTAAGTCTTTGCCATTGAATCCTATGGCAACCTCAGGACCCTTCCAACAATGGGGACTAGATTTTATTGGGGAAATCCATCCCGCTTTCAGTGGTCAACATAGATGGATCTTGACTGCTACAAATTACTTTACTAAATGGATTGAAGCTATTCCCACAAGGAATGCTTCACACAAAGTGATAATTTATTTCTTGGAAGACATCATAGCAAGGTTTGGGTGTCCTGACAAAATCATCACAGATAATGCTACATCATTCAAGGATGAACCATTGATTCATTTCTGTGAACAGTTTGGGATCACTTTGATTCATTCCACCCCTTACTATCCTCAGGGAAACGAGCTTGCAGAATCCTTGAACAAAATAATTATAAATATCATTAAAAATATGTTAGAGGATAACAAAAAGGCACGGGATTCAAAACTCAAATTTTCTCTATGGGCTGACAGAGTGATAGTGAAAAGGTCCTTGGGACTTTCCCCTTTCCAACTGGTGTATGGAGTTGAGGAAATTTTTCCTTCTCGACTTGCTTTACCAGTGGAAAAATTCTTCCAAGATTATCAAGGGGAACTTGATCATATGATTAGAAGGATTCAACAACTGGTTGAAGTGCAACAGACTCGGGAGCAGCTTGTAGACAAAGCATCTGACCATCAATTGAAGATCAGGCAGGATTTCAAAAAAAAGGTGAACAAAGAGGATTTTCAATTGGGCGATCTGGTGCTCAAGTGGTATGCACCGAAGCAAGATAAAGGAAATCATGATAAATTTGAAGCTTTATGGATCGATCCTTTCAAAATATATGAGGTATTCTCTAACAACACTTTCAAGTTGTAGAATATGGAGAATGAAGAGGGTTTTGGTAGCCCTGTCAATGGGCATTTCCTGAAAAAGTACTTTGCTTGAGCCTTGAGTGGATCTTCATGTCATTGTAAATAACATTATCTTTTTATTATTTGTTTCAATAACTGACCCCATAGCCCTAGGATAAGGTACTGTATCTACTCATTCTTGGCAGCCTGCAGGGGGCATGCCATTCCCTATGGAGCCAATGTTATCACACTAAATTGCCTTGGGTCTTTTAGTTTGTTTTCAATCCTTTTTTAAGCCTTAGATTTTAAATTTTCTTTTAAAGTCTCATCCCTTTAAAATTTATGTTTGGTAGGACCATTTAGATGATTAAAGTTTTTTAGTCTTAGCTCTAGTTTGATCCTTGAACCCTTTTTTTTAAGCTCATGACTTATTTTGGTCCTCTTCATGACTTGTCCCTAGGTCGATCCCTCCCATGACTATATTGATGTGACACACCTACCTCCTCACTCATGATATCATATGCATTCCTAATTGTCTTTTCTTACCTGTCCAATCATGTTTTAAAGTGGATGCACTGCCTACTCATCAGGTAGTTCTGTAGCACCTATCACGTTTATCATACTTCCACCTCGATTCATGAATGCCACTACTGATGTCATGTCCTTTGTTTTCAGTGCCAGAAGTCGGTTAAAGATGCCTTCAAAGATCTTGCATTTATGAGCCTTGGTAACGATTTCTAATTTTGAAAAACTCAACAGTGCTGCACTGTGCAAATTCTTAAGTTCTGATCACGCGACCACATGTCAACCAAATCCAATGCTGAGAAATATTCCTGGGCCGAAGTTTTCTCAATTTCATCCTAAGATTGTGTTGAAGATATCAACAGGCATCTACTCCACATGTATCATGTGTTTCCTCCTCTGCATATTAATTTTCACAGGAAATTTGTGCTTGGGTTTTCGGTTTGCTAATCTTGCACAGTCGTAAGGGACCCATATTTGCATGGTAACCTTGTATTTTCTCCTCTTCAGACTTGTAAACTTATTTTCCTATATCTATGGTCTGATCACTGCTGTTTGCTTTAACCATTGAAATCGAAAGCCTATAAATAGCCTATCCTCTGTGTATGCGTTGCACTACCCAGAGGCGCTGCTCAAACCCTCTCTATTTTCCTTGCTTCCTTTCACCTCTGAGTTTGGCATTTTTACTCAATTGTAGAGGGCCAATTTCAGATTACCCCCTCACTGTTTACACTCCAGAATACCTGTACAAGCCTAAGGGTTTGATTCCTAAAGTTGAGCTTAGTTTACTAGCATCAGTTTGTCTAAAAGTGTCAACCTTATATATTTGAATCTCGATTCAAATCCTTCCTAGTCATTACCATCCCTTAAGCCTATTAAAAACCCTCATTTTGAGCCATGGAGACTCAATCTAGGAAGACACACAAAGGTGGCAAGGTGGTTAGGACAGAACTAGTGGACATACATATTTTTGATACAAAGCCCATGGAAAGAGAGGCCTTTCAAAGAGTAGGGTGCCTCTCTTTCCGTCAGAACATGTAGAGAGGCCATCTAGAGGTAGCAAGACAGTTTTCATTATAGTTTGATGGCAGGAAAACCAAGGTTGGTGATTTGGAGTTTGAGGTGACTGAATCCTCTATATCAGCTGCAACAGGGATCCCCATTACAAGTGAAAAGTGGTTTAAAGCCATGGATTTGAGTTCAACCAATGAAAAATATATTTTTAAACCTGAATATCAAGCCAATGAATTGTCCAAAAGTATGCCAAGGAGTCAATTGATTGAACAATTTGACAGATTATTGAATATCATACAAAGTTATTTCACTTGTGAAGGGAGATTTAACACATTGTACCAGTACCATATAAGGCTGTTGCTACATTTTACTGGTAAGGTTGAGATGAATATTCCCTATTCCTTGTTGAGGAGTATGGGTAAGATGTTAGACATAATACAAACCAAATCTAAAGATGTGTATTCTAGCCTTTTTCACTCTAGATTAATCAGAATGCTAGTCTCTGAGGAATTGGGTAAGAAAGAGATTTCATGGGAGAATTTTGTTGTTACCTCTCATTTCAAGTTGGATCTAGCACCAACTCCTCAATCACAGAGTGAAAATCCTTTGTCACCCACCAGTGCAACTAAATCAGGGACCAGCATGAAGAGAAAGGGTAGAGCCCCTGCTCAAGTTTTAGAGATCAACAAGCAGGTCACAGAAGCTACGGAAGAAGTTTGTCCTTCTCCACATAGAGATTTTTCACCACCCCCTCCACCAGGGTTAGAAGAGGTACCTTCTTCTACCAAAGCTACATCCAAGAGAGGGAATATGATTCTCTTTCCCTCTTCTCCTCTAGTAGTCGAAATCAAGGGTAAAAGACCTTTCACAAGGTCATCAATTCCTAAGGAGGTTTTCAAAGAACAGTATTTACTAGAAACTCCTATTCAAATAAAGAAGGGTAAAAGCATTGAAAAGCCTTGGAGGAAAATCAGAATCCCTTATTCAGAGGAAGAAGGGTAAAGGTAGTTTTCAGCCTACTGAAGGGAAACAAGAAACCCCTGTACAGAAGGGTAAGGGTAAAGGTACTAAAAGAACTTTGGAGAGGAAAGATGAAACTTCTGAGAAAGGCATTGAGAAACCTGTTGAAAGAAAAGATGAAACCCCTGTGCTGAGAAAGAAGAATAAAAGTAAATCCATCAAGGAACTTGATGAGGTAGACAAGACACTTCCCATGCAGGAGGAAGAGGAGTCTGAGATAAATCCTAGTGAGACTGTGCATGCCACTGTTCCTCCTCATAGTCAGACCTACAAAAGACTTATCAAGCAACTTAGAGATGCAAGAACATAAATAGCTCATCTTAAAGCATAAGATAAGGTCAAATTGGCTCAGATGAAAGAGCTCATGGATGGCTACAGTCACACCCTTGACTTGGAAAGGTTTGCAGCAAGAAAGGCCCAACCCCTTCATAGACAGTTAAAGAATCTTTATAGGAAAAATAGAGGCTTCCAGTCTCAGAATAGGAAGCTAAAGGTAGAGATGACGCACTTTCAAGATGAGGTAGCCCAAAGAAATTTATAGGTGTTGGTTGAAGAAGCCATTGACGATGACAAACCAATAGATAAGGAGAGCATTGCTACACTGAAGAATCCTGTCAATGCTAAGAAGAAGAAGTATGCTGTGTCAATTGAAAAAATAACTGGTAAAAGGTAAGACCCATTTTTGAGGACGGTTCCTTTATGGGAGGGTTAACTAAATTCAAATATTTTCTCTGCCATATAGATAGGCTTCTAAGCGTTAACTATCAGAGTTTTGGGTTTTTTATAAGTGCTAGCTTCCCCAATGGTAAAGGGCACTACCTATTGTATGGTCAAGGCACCTAATTAAAATGATTTTGTCATCACGAAATACCACCAATTGTTTTTCACATGTTCAAGATGGAAGACACTGCGTTTTGGCAATGCTACCTAAATCTGCACACAGACTCAACGTAAGTGGCACTACCTAATATTTAGCAGAGAACAAAATTTCCATACAGGCACAACACAATGGCGCTACCTAATATTGCATAGAAAGTAGAGTCTGTACACATACACAACATAGAGGTGCTACCTACAGGCCCTACTAGATATTTTACAGAGGACAAAAGTTTGCACACATATGCAACACAATGGCGCTACCTACATGCGCTACCTTTTCTCCTTGTAGTGCACTACCCAGATTTGCTACCCAAGGAAGCTGCTGACAAACACCAAGGATCTAGGAGGACCAAGCTAGCAACTTTGGATAAATTGATGATGGAGAAGGTTGTAGAAACAACAACTGACATCATGAATACAACCACATTCTTTGAAATACACATGAAAAATAAGGATCTGTGCAACAAAAGGGAATCAATTCAGTTTGAATTTCAGTTGGATTAGTCACCAACATTTTCCTATTTTATAGCATAGGTGGTTAGATAAGTTGTTAGAGCAAATAAATGTTTAGAGTTTTTCAAGGGAAGGAGGCCAACTCGTGTCTCCAGCGGTTGCCTCCCTTTTTGTTATAAATAGATAGATCAATTGCTTTAGTAGGTTCAGATGGTTGAGCAAGGCTCCCTTATACTGTAATATTTTGATGAAGTAACTGTGATCTAGTGATGTATCAGACTTAAGAATGTTTGACTAATAGAAATCAACTTCTCTTTTAGCTTATTTGCTTCTGATGCTAAATGTTCATGCTTTGAATGATTCACATGAATGATTGTGGTGATGTTATGATGGATGTTTGATCATTATGTTATCATGATGTTTATTTAGCTTACTTAGTTTCTCAGTTCAAGAAGATCCTGTGTTCAAAGCATTATACCCAATAGGAAGTGACATATTTGGTCTAAGCGGAAGTAGTGTTCCAATAGGAGCTTGAGTGATCACCACATTTTCAGTAGGAATAGTCGTAGCTTGTGGGGCCATAATAGAATGGGCCATATGGAGAGGAAGAATCGAGTAAGAACCAACCAACAATTGGTCTGAAAATGTGGTGAAATTACTAGTCGTGCATGTAAAATGATCTAAAGGTACCATGTAGGTAATAGATCTCTTAGGCATTTGCGATGCCATAGGTTGATCAGGAATCACTCCTAGGTTGCCATAAAGATTGCGTACTATATAAGGGGCATAGCTAGGATTAAAAATTCTAGTAGTGTGAGGCGGGGTTCTAAATGATTCACTTTGAAAAAGTGGATCGTCTACTCCAGATCCCATGTTAGGTCCAATAGGTATTACAATGTTCTCAAGAACAACAATTTCTCCCAATGAATTCATCCAGAGTAAATGTGCGTCTTGTCTAATACTCAATAACGGATTTTGGGGAAGTCATAATTTCTCTAAGGAATCCAAAACAATTCGAAATCCTTCCAAAGAGTGTGTGCTTCCAACTTCAGATGCTACTTCATTATTGACTACTCTCTCAGGAGAGCCTTTTGGTGTTGGTTGAAGCTGTCATTGATGATGACAAACCAACAACTAAGGAGAGCACTTCTACACTGAAGAATTCTGTCAATGCTAAGAAGAAGAAGTCTGTTGTGTCAATTGAAAAAATAACTGGTAAAAGGTCAGACCCATTTTTGAGGATGGTTCCTTTATGGGAGGGTTAACTAAATTCAAATATTTCCTCTTCCATATAGACAGGATTCTAGGCATTAACTATCAGAGTTTTGGGTTTTTTCTAAGTGCTAGCTTCCCCAATGGTAAAGGGCACTACCTATTGTATGGTCAAGGCACCTAATTAAAATGATTTTGTCATCACGAAAGACCACCAATTGTTCTGCACATGTTCAAGATGGAAGACATTGTGTTTTGGCAATGCTACCTAAATCTACACACAGACACGGCGTAAGTGGCGCTACCTAATATTTAGCAGAGAACATAATTGCCATACAGGAACAACACAATGGCGCTACCTAACTGCGCTACCTAATATTGCATAGAAAGAAGAGTCTGTACACATACACAACATAGAGGTTCTACCTACAGGCCCTACTGGATATTTTATAGAGGACAAAAGTTTGCACGCATATGCAACACAGTGGCGCTACCTACAGGCGCTACCTTTTCTCCTTGTAGTGCGCTACCCATATTTGATACCCAAGGAAGATGCCAACAAACACCAGGGATCTAGGAGGACCAAGATAGCAACTTTGGATAAATTGATGATGGAGAAGGTTGTAGAAACAACACTTGGCATCGTGAAGAAAACCACATGCTTTTAAAGACACATGGAAAATAAGGAGTTGTGAAGCAAAAGGGAATCAATTCAGTTTGAAGTTCAGTTGGATTAGTCACCAACATTTTCCTGTTTTATAGCGTAGGTGGTTAGATAAGTTGTTAGAGAAAATAAATGTTTAGAGTTTTTCAAGGGAAGGAGGCCAACTCGTATCTCCAGCTGTTGCCTCCCTTTTTGTTATAAATAGATAGATCAATTGCTTTAGTAGGTTCGAATGGTTGAGAAAGGCTCCCTTATACTGTAATATTTTGATGAAGTAACTGTGATCTAGTGATGTACTGGACTTAAGAATTTTTGACTAATAGAAATCAACTTCTCTTTCAGCTTATTTTCTTCTGATGCTAAATGTTCATGCTTTGAATGATTAACATGAATGATTGTGGTGATGTTATTATGGATGTTTGATCATTATCTTATCATGATTTTTATTTAGCTTCCTTAGTTTCTCAGTTCAAGAAGATCCAGTGTTAAGAAACTTTCCTCTTTAGGGTTTTGTGGACTTGATTTTTACAACAACCCCTACACTTCTCTCATTGAAGTCTTCCCTCTATTCATACTTACTCCCAAAATACTGATTGAATTTAGCCAAGACCTTAATTGCTGGTGCATGCTAGCCCTGTTATTTGAGTTAGAATATTATCATTTGAGTCCTTTTCCATTTGACCCTTTAAACACCCTTAAATTCACTTATAAGTTGATGGGTATTGGGCTTGCCTTCCATGCAATCTGAAGGTGACTCCTAGTGCTAATAGTAGTAATAGCAATGGAAGTGTTCAAAGCATTATACCTAATAGGAAGTGACGGATTTGGTCTAAGCGGAAGTAGTGTTCCAATAGGAGCTTGAGTGATCACCACATTTTCGGTAGGAATAGTCGTAGCTTGTGGGACCATAATAGAATGGGCCATATGGAGAGGAAGAATAGAGTAAGAACCAACCAACAATTGGTCTGGAAATGTGGTGAAATTACTGGCCGTGCCAGTAAAATGATCTAAAGGTACCATGTAGGTAACAAATCTTTCAGGCATTTGCGATGCCATAGGTTGATCAGGAATCACTCCAAGGTTGCCATAAAGATTGCGTACTATAGAAGGGGCATAGCTAGGATTAAAAATTCCAGCAGTGTGAGCTGGGGTTCTAAATGATTCACTTTGAAAAAGTGGATCGTCTACTCCAACTCCTGTGTTAGGTCCAATAGGTATTACAATGTTCTCAAGAACAACAATTTCACCCGATGAATTCATCCAGAGTAAATGTGCATCTTGTCTAATACTCAATAACGGATTTGGGGGAATTCGTAATTTCTCTAAGGAATAAAAAACAATTCAAAATCCTTCCAAAGAGTGTGTGCTTCCAACCTTAGACGCTACTTCATTATTGACTACTCCCTCAGGAGAGCCTTCTAGTGAGTTAGGAAGCAAAGGGAGGTAACCTTCCAGATCTCTCGGGGGTATCCCTTGCATCCTACGCGAACGACGAAGGACGATGTTGGCTGAACCAAATAAAGATCAAAAAAAACTATTGGCAACTAGAGAAACAAACAACACTCACTAATAAAATCTAGAAATCAAACCAAGCAAACAAACCTTCTTATTCTGAAGTCACTAGTTGGTGATGAAATCCAATGTCGCGAAATCAAGACAAGAAGGCGCTGGGATAAAGTGGGTGGAAAATTTACGTTGACGACCTTCTTAATAGAATTACACCTTGGTGCAAGCTCCCACACATAATTGTGGGTATACCCTCCAAGGATTCTGATTGAATTTGGCCAACGTCGATTCTAGGTACCGTGAAGACTTTTCCCTCCATAGTCACCTCGTGTAAAGACCCTAAAGAGATAGGTTACTAAGGTTACCAACTACAACAATGATGCCTGGGGAAACAATCGACGATCCGATCCATGCGCAAAGGCAGGGTGTCTAGCCTGAAAACAACTCAAGGAGATCCCACATATAATTGTGGGTATACTTCCCAAGTGACCCCCAATAATACACACAATCTCTACACTAAGACCAACAAAGCAGGGTGAGTAACTTTGCCAGTCCTAATGCGACCTCATGATTGAACCTTGTGTTAGAAGGGCTTCCCAAGACAAAATGTAGCAATTGGATTTGAACTCTCCCTATCAAAAGATACTATTGTGTGTTTTGATGCTTTGGAGAGTGTGCCTTACAACCTATTCCAAAGTGCTATCCTAGATAATGTTGGTGAAAAGAATTCCTAGAAAATAAAAGTTGCTAATAAATTTAAAAATTACGTTGTATTTTAGAGGTTGTTGTTTAGTCAGAAGGGAGATGAAAATGAAACCCATGATGTCGTGACCTTGACCCAATAAAATGAAAGAAGAGATGAATGTGAAATATTTCAATTCAATGAACTCTAATTACAGTAGGGAGAAGGTATTCTTTTGAAGTACAAAAAGCTATGAATTGCAATTTCTTAATTTCGAATGAAGACAATTCCAAATAATTATGAACTACAAAATTTTCCAATTCTTCTCTACTTTAACGAATATTTTGAATGCAATAATTTTCTTGTAAGAAATTACTAAAAAGAAGAAGTAATTTCAGTCCTTTCTTTTTCAAATGAAATCAGAGATATAACAAGGAAAAAGAAAGTGTAATGCAAGAAAATCAAGACATTCTCAATACAATTTCCAAATCAAAACTCATAATATAGACAAAAATGAAAAAGATAAGAAAGCATTTTGTCAAATTTAAACAAAAAGTGTTTCTCAATCAACAAACAATATGGTAAGTGAAATCAATCCAAAACCTCAAATAAATTAAAGACCTTTTGTCAAACAAGCACCCAGATCAATATCATGAGATTATATCCTTGTGACAAAGATCAAAATAAAAAAACTTGCAAAATTACTATGAAAGACTTTCAAACACTGAAAACCAATCAAAATCAAGCTTTAAACTCATGAACGAATCAAACACTGGCATCAGAAGTTCACGCCAGGACATTAAGGAAAAACAGGGTGAAAAAAGACAAATTGTCTCACTCCAACAAATCCTACAGGGATCGTCATAGCCTGATAGTAGGGCATAGTGCGACGAGCTAAGGTTGTCGTAGGCTACCAACAGAGCACAGTGCGACATCACCGCACTGGATTGGACAAGAAGGGTGCGACGTATGAGGGTCGTCGTAGGCTGCCAATATGGTACAGTGCGACGATCTCTGTAAATGAGGAAAAAATGGAAGAAAGACAACAAATCTAACTGAACTTTCATACCCAGGGAGTCCAGATGGATCACCCACAGACTCAGAGAATGAATTTAATCAGAAGAAGGTAGGCTAAAAACAAACAAGAAATAAAAAACCAAAAGGAAGTTGTTTCCCCAGTGGAGTCACCAATTTTTTTATAGTATTAATCGGTAAATACATACATAAACAAATCTCCCTAGATCCAGTCGGAACTAGAACAAAACAGAACAGAATATAACACTTTCCCTAAGCTCTAACTATTGAGTTTACTAGTTAACAAGAGATAGACAACATACCTTTTAAATGTCGTTTCCTCTTGCCATTGCCATCCTCGCTCCATTCCAATGCTCCAATGAAATTGAACCTGCAAGGGAACACAAACCAACCAAAGTGAAAGAAATATAATATACTCAACAGGAACCTATGTATGTGATCAAGGAATCATACAATAAAACAAGAGTAGTTTTATGGGAAATAAACATATTGTTGTATCATATTAAAATGAAAGTGGAGATTACAACCAAAGCCTTGATGTCACAAGGTCCCCTTTCAATGGCCCTTTTCTCCAACACACACACTTGCTCCAAAGCCTTTGAATGAAGAAGATCCACCATGTAACTTGTATAAATAAAGCAAAGCTCCCAAGAAGAAGTAGAAAATCTCCATACAAATCTTAGCCTATTCAACCTTAGCCTTTTCCATGAGAGATCCCTCTTTATATAGTGTGAAAGAGAGATGGGTGAGGAGATTAGGATGATCCCACCAAATCAAAGAAGCGAGTAAGATCCAAACTGTTCGGAGGCCACCTCATCTTCTATAAGATCCCCTTATAGAACATTCATGAAACTTGACCTTTTCTTAGATTTTGGCATCATCGTACCCTAGGTATAGTGCAGCCTGTAGAGACGTCGCAGTCCAGCTCTAGAGTAGGATGCGATGATCAAGAATCTTCACACCCTATGTATAATGTACCCTGCGACGAGCTACCTTAATAGGGTTTTTGAGAAGAGAAACCCAATAACTTTCCTCATGGAGAAAGACTCTTTTATCTTTTCTGGGAACATGAACACATGTTGTCAATGCATCACTGGGGTGACCAAAATAATGTGTAACACACATATGTTTCGAAGTTCAGTCTCTAGATTATGTCCTAGAGGTACCATATATTTATTCACAAGTAACCTTTTTGGATAAGGGGGAGGATTAGTTTTCTAAGGTATTTCTAATGGGTGAGAAGTGTGAGGAGGAATTTCCTGTTGTACAAGGGTGTCTCTTTCTTCATATGATTGGTTATCCATTTGTTCTTCTTCTTGAATTGCTTGGTTATATACTTGTTCTTCTTATTGAACTGCTTGGTTATCTACTTGTTCTTCTTCTTGAATAACCAGAGTAGTATTTGGTTTATTCAAAACCCTCCATGATATTAATTGAATTCCATTAAATGAAGCAGGAGTTATCAAATAAGTGGGGAAAGTTTGTACTTCAAGATTTTTTACAGGTTGTGTAGGTCTATTGTTTGGATTAGAAATGGGTTGTGCAGGAATATGGGTAGGCCGAGGAGGGTTTGGAATAGGTGAAAATTGCATTTATTGCTACAGATTAGGGTTCATAGGAAATGCAAGTGGTTGATGCAGTTATGTAGGTGGAGGGAGAGAAGGTGGATTAAATATCGGTAGCAACTGAGAGATATTGGAAGGGTATTGTGGGTAGGTGGTAAAGGTTGCTAGCTGAAAGGTAACATTCCCATATGCAACCCCCCTCCATCTTTGTTTCCAAGGCTGGATTTGTGGTTGCTGAGGTGACCATTCAGGGTAAGACATTGGAGGTACCCATTTCTATTGTGAATATTGTGTGGTAGGATCTACAAACATATTAGGGTTTTGTTGTCTCCATGCCCTCTTGGGGAGATATGATGTTTCCTCAGGCCCCCCCCCTTGAAAATGGATTTTAGTCCAGGTAAAGAAGGGAAATCATAGGTAGGGTGATATTTTGTACAGAGGCCACAGATTTCGATAAAATTAATAGGACATTCCTTTTCAGGATGCCTTTTCCTACACCAAGGACAAAAAATTGCCAAAGTAACATTTTCTTCTTCTTGTTTTATTTTGATTTTAATGGTATCAAGTTGGGAGTTGATGGTGTTGAGTATGTCTATTTTGAAGTTTTCTAGTATATTCCCCAATCATATCCTAGTAAAACCTCCCGATGCGGGTTTAGTGATTTTGTTTATAGGATCCCTTAAACTTTTTCATGTTTTGGCTTGGCTTCGGGAGTACCTTTTACAATACTCTGCAATTTCTGGAAATGGCTTCTGATACACATATCCATAACTCATGAGATTTATTACCTCAACACAATCATCCCTTACACATTTTAGGAAGATGGTCCTAACTGTGGCCGTGTCTAAGGAAAATTGTTTTGTCTTTTGGTAGTTGTATAGGAACCTTTCTTGGTAATCTTACAAACTTTCCTCCTTAGACTACTGCATTTTAAATATGTCATTCCTAGAATCCCCAGGTCTGCAATAATCTTGATATTTCTAGAGGAAAGTCTCCTTAATTCCATCCCAATATAAGATAGTGTGTTCTCCTAGGATCATAAACCACCTTAATGCTGAGTCTTTAAGTGTGTCTGGAAAGAGTTTTAGTTTTTGTGCATTATCAGTGTAATTATAACTCCTACATAGTATATCAAATTCAAACAAAAATGAATCAAGATCTTCTATTGACATACCATGTAAGTGAGGTAGTGAGGAAAATAAATTTTCTTCATAGCAACATCTTTGGTGATGTCTAATATTGGGAATCCAAATGTCTCTGTTTCGTTGTTTTCATTTCCCTCTTCATCTACCATATCTCCAAATAGCACGTTGTAGGGTGCTGGTGATGTCTCCCCACTAAGTGATGGTTCAACCACTAGGTTGTTTGGTATATCCAACTGTTCCAATACCTTGTGTGTTTCCCCAATGGAAGATGCAGACTCTTCTAACACTACCTCTATCTCTTTTCCAACTCTTCCTTCTGATTGGGTCGCCAGTGCTTCCCTTCTTTCTTGTTATATTATGGTCTCAATATGAACAATAACTTAAGATTTGATGCCTTTGGCTGTTGTTTCAATTGCTGCCTTTGAAATTTCTCCTTTGAGAATTGTCCCTGTACAAAAATTAGTTGAATTAGTGTGTGTGTGTGTGGGGGGGGGGGG
>SNQJ01S0003041.1:36955-76260 GCA_010110895.2 Picea sitchensis
GACCTTTTGGGGCTTCTAGATGACATATGAGGGTCCTCCAACTTCGTAAGGCCATAACTCTCAAACCGTGAGGAGTTATGTGATGTTCTACATACCACCAGAAATGGCATGACATGTACTATCCATATAGAATAGTATTATCTCAAAATATATCACAACTCATACCATTACCCGTCAAACAAACTTGGGTCCATTACCCAAACTTGGGGTCTCCAACTTCTCATGGCCATAACTCTCTAACCGTAAGGAATTATGTGACGTTCCACATACCACCAAAAATGACATGACAAGCACTATCCATATAGGATATTTTACTTGACAAATTCAATTTCATTCATCTCATTATTCCACAATTAAGCATGGGTTCTCTTACTCCACAAAGCATCTTCTCGTGAGGGCTTTCACCATAAGGGGACCACTTTGGAGTTCATCCATATTTAGTTCTTATCAACAATGACAAAACAATAATGAGTCATATTTACATCAAACAATATTGGGTCCATTACCCAAATTGTTGTGCTACGGCTCTTACTTCAAGGGTTGACATCAATGACAACCAACCTTGCTAGACAAGACAAAAGTTTGTAAGTGGGTTAAACAAGCCAAACACATGTAATAAAAAAACAAACAAACTAAACAACTAAGGAAAAAAAACTAGAATTCATAAGAAACATAGAACCATAAACAATCAACCAATGGCCAAGATTATGCCACCAATGGATAACTATATTAGTTGGCAAAACACCGTAGAGAAAAATGAGGACTTATGAGTCCCCTCTTCCTCCTTGGGAGGGCTCTTGAGTTCCCTAATGGAGAGATCTTCTTACAATGGAAGAAAAATGGCAAATGANTGGATAACTATATTAGTTGGCAAAACACCGTAGAGAAAAATGAGGACTTATGAGTCCCCTCTTCCTCCTTGGGAGGGCTCTTGAGTTCCCTAATGGAGAGATCTTCTTACAATGGAAGAAAAATGGCAAATGATGAAGAAAATAATTGTCTATTCCCTCAAGAGGTGAGTGGAATGACCTATTGCAATGGTGCTTGAATACTCCAAGGAGAAAAGAGGATTCTCAAGGGAGGATTGGGGCAACATAACAATACTATGAAGATATTGGTTTCTTAGTGCACCCATGGCTTCCATTTATAGCATTTCTTCAAGGAAAAAATCAACGGGTTCTTAATGCGAACAAGGGGCCCTTTAGAGCACCCTTTGGTCCTTGACCAACCCCCCATTCATATTTCTCTCAGATATGGAGGTCAAATCACGTTGGGAGTTGGTCCATAAGTGGTTGGGGGGTTGACAAGAACCATAAATGTTGCATTCATAGGAGTGCACAACTTTTCTCGTACAGAGTCACGCATTTGGCGCATTATGCGCTCTACGGGCTTTGTTGGTCCACACACTGTTTGTGCGCTTCCTTTAGTGAGTTTGCGCATGTCAATGTTTTCCAAATTGTATAGTTTTTTCCTTTTGAAATGCATTTTGGTGTTGCAGGTGAACTAATTGCTGCTGACATTGCTGTATTTCTGTAACCATTTGCGTGCAATGTTGTGGATGGAATTTATGTGATAACAAATGCCCCCTGATGTGTGAGGTTAGGAGCATACATATAGCCGAAATACATCAATGTTTCTTCTACCAAGAGTGCCATTGTAATGAAGAGTGCTGAGAGGAACTGCAAGAGTGATCCGTCAGGGGGAGAGGGAAAACTGTGGGACCCAAAAATTTCTCTAGGGAGAAAAAATAAAATCTGTATACAAATGAGGCGGACACGCCCCATGCTTGTGTCATGTAACTCAAAATGTAAGACAATAACTGAAGTTGTATGCTGATGTAGATAACTGTACACCCTCTGGGGGAGTTTGATAATGGTAGATGGCAATTATGAATGGTGAACATACTCTGAAAAGAGGTAAGGATGCCTGTAAGAAGTGTTGATGACTCGTAAACATTGATGGCCTAACAAATTTAGAGGTCTTCGACTGGTATAAAACAACTACAATAGTCGCATAGTAAGACCCACCATAACATGATATTTTGCTAAATTCGAATGTTATGGGGGTCAACGGAATCAAAGAGCAATGATGTTTCTCTCTGTTTCATCCAAGACTCCTCATTGTAAAGGTAATGAGATTCAAAATAGTGTCTCCCTTCTGGAAATGATGCTAATGTCGACAAAAAGGGAGACGTGACTCCAAGAAGAAAAGGGCTTCGTGAAATCCATAGAAATAAGATCAGGGACTGATAGGGAACATGAATGAAGTCAAGATGTGGTGAGACTCAAGACTGCCCTTGGTTGGGGGTATGTTTGAAGGATGATTGGCAACAACCGTAAAACTATATCTAGTGTCAGGGGGGCGACTAGATATGGGGTTAAATTGTGCCAGAGGCTTGACAAAGTGTACAAACTCAGAGATCAGGGGATCATGGACTGTGGGATACTCGGTGTTTGTGAATGATGTCGGAATGAAAAAAAGGAGAGTGGGTTTCCCAACCAAGGGTGACATGGGTTGCGTTTTTGAGAAAAGAAGGTCATCAAGGGTGATGACAAAAAGCTAAGTACATGTTGAAAACAAAGGCTTTTTACAATTACCAAATAAATAAAGAATAATTTGGGATGAGTGTACAGATACAGAAATGGGTGCCCCAGTTTGAGATGGATTAGCCTATGAGGGCACAAGTGGTGAAGAGAACTGGTGAAGGGTGGGGGCCCCATGGGTGGGTTTCTGTATGAGGTAAATGAATGGAGGGAAATCTACAGATGGGAAAACTGATGGTGGATGAAATGGAGGGTAATGATACTGCGGAGCTACAGTCAAATATAACCGAGATGAGATAGCCCAGGAGTCCATTGGGAAAGCTAGATATATAATGAGAAGAAGTATGTGGCTTATTCTTGGAAGTGCATAAGACTATCGAGACTCCCATCCCTAGAGGCTGAAAGCATCATGAGTGTCAAATTTCCAAGGGGAACTATGAATGGGACAACTCATGTGGGGCAGAGTGATATTAGGTAACAATACCAAAATGCAACAGAGGTGACGGTACTGCAGAGACGAATGTAGGGACCCTAAAGGTGAATGTCGGAGGGTGTGACTGGGAGATGCAATTGATATTCAGAGGGAATGATTACATCCCAGTGTTGAATATAGACCTGAAGGGGCTGTGCTATTTCTGATGAACAAGTACCTGCACACATTAAAAACCGAATACCCAATGTGAACAATATCTGATGATAAAGAACATATAACAACTATTTGATAATTTTGAACATGAGCATACGTAATTGGACGTGACGTGAGAAAAATTCTCCCCCGGGGCCAAGTTCATATGGTGACCCGGGGAACATGACTGTGTATATGGTGGGACCATGATCCCGTGGTTGAAGATAGATTTGGAAATAGAGGCTTTGGGCTCCTATAACTGAGTGTTGAAGTTTGGAAAAAAGGACTATATGTGGCTGGTGGGCCCACAATGCCACCTCATTTGTACCCGTCGCTATAGTGATTTGACAAGAGCATTTGGAGGAGTTTCAAAGATTACAGGAGCTTGAGTCGACTAATCTGGGAGTTGTGAGAGTCAGGTTAGTGGTCCCATCCTCTTGCATAGCATGAATTTCCTAGTTTTGAGTTAGGGGTCGTATAGATGACCCTAGAAGGGTAGGTTTAGGGGTGGGCCCACTAATGCATGGGAGAAGGAAGAATACCCACGCTCAAATGCATAGGTATAATTCCATCTACCATGCATAATGTGTGGTTTTGCTTGACACAACCATGCATAGGGGCATGGGGGAGGGAAAAACAGACACACATTATATATGCGCCTATTAAGATGACAGCTGCGCATTGTGCGCAACTGTTTCTTAGACCGCTATGCATCAGTGCGCAGCTTTGTAGAGGCCAGGTGTGCATGTGTGTGCATCTGCCAAGGTGAAAGTTGTGCAATGATGCAGAGTTGTTTCACAAAAATATGCGCATCAATGCACAACTGTGCAACAAACATGCACACACATGTGCACACCTATGTGGGTGAAATCCGCGCACTAGAGGTGAAGCTAAGGGTGTTTGAAATTTTGAATTTTTTGATGTTTTTGATGGATAATGAGGGCTGACCAAGTGTTTTTGTGTGGATGCAGGTGATCATATCGTGAAGAGAGAGCACTATTCTAGTCCACTAGAGGGAGAAGGTCTGGGATCGCCTCTGAGAGGCAATGAGAGAGCATCTAGGTGGTCAGAGACACTTGGTAGCCTGTGGGTTTCTCAAGTTCTTTGATTTTCCTTTGATACGGTCACAAGAGTTTTTTCTTCAGTATCTGATATCTATGTGGAGCTCTGATCTGCAATGCTTCATTGTTAGGGGACATTATCTGACACTCTCAGTTGTGGAGGATGTATACTTTTTGATGGGGCTCCCCTTCCGAAGGATGAGCCTGCCTACTGACCCCTAGCTGGCGAGGGATGTGAGGTTGGTGGACTTGGCACGACGCTACTACTCAAGACCAAACCCGATGTTGGGTTCCGTTATCCATATCGAGGCTATGGATGAGCTCTTGCCTAAGTGCAGTGCTTCCATGGTAGTGAGGATCTATGGATCCTTGGTGACTCAACGAATCATAGGAGGTCAGTTGAGGATTGCGGAGAGGGTCTTGGATGGGGAATTTTTTTCCTGGGGGCTGATGTTGCACTCCAGGATGATGGGAAAGATTCACTGGTGTCAGAACACCAAATCCAGTGATTTTTCATTTGGTTCCATCCTAGTGGCCTAGTTTTTGGAGAGGGTGCCCTTGTTGCGCCTGAGGATTTTGTTGGTGCCTTCACAGCTGTAGGAACCACGATTGATGCGGTGGGACCAGGTGCTGGAACATAATGGGGGGGGGAGAGGGTGGCCATTACTTCACGACCATTGTGGCACGAGTGTGGCATCATATGCCATAGGTGATACTATGGTATCCATATGGTGGTGTGGACTACCAGCATGACCCGAACATGGTGCTGCCTCCTGGGGAGGACTAAGACCAGAGAGGTATGATTGTGTATATATATTTTATGATTTTGATAATGTAGCATATGATTATGTATATACGAATGTTGACTATACCTTGGTGTTTGTGTTTTCAGATGTGGGGCCCCGAGGCCATGAGGCTAAGATGGTTGGGGAGTTGGCTTGCCAAGGGCCAGTGCCACTTCCATGGGTAGGATCGTGGCTTAGGCGAGTTGATGCTGGTGTTGGTATAGCTCATGAGCTTACGACAGGTCAGAGACGTAGGCTAGAGAACGCTGGTGCTGGATTTGCACACAAGCCATGGGTAGAGGCTGGAGGGGGGATGGAGGGCCTTTGTCGATAATTCGAGGAGGTTCTATAGGGTGTGATAGAGGGCATGTGGGCCCACATCCAGGATGGAAGGATCTTGGAGTAGTCTGTGGGTGTACCGATAGAGTGGCAGACCTTGATCCACTGAGCAACTGTAGCAGGGGAAATGATGATTGATTGGCTTCCCCTTGGACCTGGAGGACCCCCAGCTAGTGGGGCACCTCCAACTGACATAGGACTTGGGGGGAGCTCTGGGGGCACCATGAGTGCTAGTTTTTGTATTTGTATAGGATTGCGAGCCAATTTTGTATAGGGTAGTTGATACCCATTTTGTATAGGGTAGGGGGTACCCATTTTGTACCTATAGGGGTGAGGGAACTCACTGGCCTACAAGCGATGTATATTTTGTATTTTGTAAACATTTATGACAGTTTGGAGGATATATATATATGGATACACATCATTGGCTCATTTTATGTCTACATGTGTTTATGTTGTTTATGGTTGATGATGTCTAATCTATATGCTGTGATCAATGTATGATGCTTGTGTATATGTGATGATGTGATAAATGCCAATCTAACACTAGGTTAGCCATATTATATCCTATTTGATTAAATTGTCATGGATTATGTGTAAATGTAATTGAATCAAAGTTTCGAGATCAGAGTCTAACTTGTAGGTATTTGCAAAAGAGGCAAGGATCGCAGATACAATATGCATTGTTGAGCTGCAAGACGACAAGCTAGGAATCTAATAAAATGCTAAGGTAACGAATGTGGCAGTGACTGGCCTCAACGAGGGGACCAATGACGACGGTGTATTCTACTTGGTTGTTGGTGGCCGAGCCCAAACATACGTTGTTTGAGTGGAGCAGTTCATGTGAGGGGGTATAGATGGCCCAAGCGACCGAAGCTAGATTCCGTGTCTAGCGACTAGCACCATTAGTGTAACCAATGTGGCAGGAAGATGGAAGATGCATCTGTCAATAACACCGATGGTATATCAGACATGAGGAGTGGAGGTGAAAAAAGAATACTAAAAACTCTACAAATGTGTACAAAGAAAAATACTAAGGTAGAATGGCTATGCTCAGGTGTAAAACTTCTTTAAGTACAACCCGTTGATGGGTTCTTTGAGAGGATAGACTTCTGGAGAGGCCATGATGTATGCACCTTTAGTGAGGTAGTGCTAGACAATGCAGGGTCCATGCCATAATGATTCAAATTTCCCATGACCGAGAGTATCGTGGGTGATATCGTAGGCTAGAACGAGATCTCCTTTGTTAAATGAATGAAGGTTGACATGGCGGTCATAGGTGGCTTTGGACCATTTTTTAGCTTCCTCGTTGTTCCATAATGAGGATCAACGATCCTCATCCAACGACTCTAAGGTCAACAATCGTTGCTCCATCAGAGCAGTGTCAGGTAATAGCTCAATGACAATGCATAAGGTGGGAATTTCTCTCTTGATGGGGAGGGTGGCTTCGATCCCATGGACGAGGTGGAACGATGTGAAATTAGTGGCAGTCTTGAATCCCGACGATAAGCCCATAATGATGAAAACAACATATGATGCCAGTTGGTCTTATGTCTGTTGACGATACATTGTAGCATGGTTTTGAGGGCTTTTTTGACAACCTCGACTTGTCCATTGGACTAAGGGTAGTATGGGGAGGAAAAATCATGGGAGAAGCCTACTTTTGAGGAGAGTTCTACGAAGATATCATTCTCAAAGTGTTTACCATGATCATATACTAATTGTAGTGGGACTCTGAAATGGGTAATGATGTGGTTGAAGAAAAAACACGTTGTTGTGTCAATGATATTGTTGAAAGTAGGCATGGATTCGACCCATTTAGTAAAGTAATCGATTTCCATGACAATGTACTTGTGCCCATTACTGAATGGAGGATTGCAAGTCATGAAGTCTATGCCCCATTTTCAGAAGGGGTCGACGATGATGACTGGATGTAGAAGAGTGGGTGGCGCTCGTGCTTTGTTTGCATAGAGATAAAAATTGTCACATCGCTTGACAACATGGATGCAATCATGAAACAACATGGGCTAGAAGTATCCTGTTCAAATGATTTTTTGGGCGGTGCACATACTTGAGAGGTGGCCACTGTAAGAAACACTATGGAAATCGTTAAAGACTCTGTCATCTTTTTCGATGGTCAAACATCGACGTAGGATGGTGTCGACCGCATGTCAGTACAAGACATCACCGATGAGGAGGTATCGAGGGGCATGATGGCGAATGCGCCAATGATCGTCTCGAGAGAGATGAGACCCAAAATTATGTGTCTGAAGGTAGATGAGAAGGTCATCATACTGGGGGTCATCAGAGGGGATGAAGAAGAGGTTTGATGGCTCACTTGACATAAATGAAATGTCCAGATACTGTGAGTGATAGACTATGGTAGGGGGTAGGATTTCCTATGCGAAATGAATCAGAGAACTGGGAGAATTCAGGGGGATATCCTCAAATGGTCTATCTATGAACCATGGAGGGGTGGGAAGTGACTCAGGTTCAAGGGAGGTGATGTTGATAGTATTTAGAGAGGGCAGGACCAGTGGTGAGGTGGTTGGATGTGGTTGAATAGGGGTTGAATGATGACCTTGATATGCCACAATCAAAGGACAATGATATGTGAAGTGAGAAAGTGAGTCACAGAGAGCACAAGGGTACCTCATTCATTTAGGTACCGAGGAAGATACATAATGAATGTTAGTGATGTGAGTACCAGAAAGTGGTGGTGGAGAGAGATCTTGCCGAAAGGTTTGGTGTACTGTCGTTATCATATGGTGAAACAAGGTAGAGCTGGGAAATGATGAGTGTAGTGGCCATATTCAGAACATATGGTGCAATTGAATTTAGTTCACAACCCTTAATTACCTGTAGTGGAGGATGTTGTAGTACTACTAGATGTGCTTGGTGAAGTGGTGAGCGATGTGATTACGCGAGTGAGTTGGATCAGATTGCATAACTTAGGAAGAGAAGGACATCTATTAGTGGGGTATCCCTCTCTTTCACAAAGTGCACATGGAGGTTGAACCTGGGGAGGAAGTGGAGCTGTGGGCTCTTTCTTATTCTGTCTGCCCCCAACCGTGGCAGTGGTGCTAGAAATTGTGGGTGAGGGTGGTGCGATCGAAGCCTGTACTGGAATCTGCATCGAGATTCCCTTTGATTGAGGAGGGAGAGATGGTTAAGGAACCATTGCGGGTGGGTGTAGATACCATACAGGGATGGAAAGCACCATGTTGGGAAGGGTAAGCGTTGCTGCTACCTGAAATGATTGAACTCTAGGTGGGGGGTAGAAGAAGGGAATTTGAGTGATGGCTTGAGGGATTGCCTCCCAAACCGGGATTTTCCCCCGGGGGAGGGGGAAATCAGGGATAAGTGGTGTAGTAGGGTTCTTAAGGAATTCCTGAGGTAATATTTCTTCATCCGGTTGAATGCCAAGGTGTGGGGAGGCCTGAGTGGGATGAATGGTGTCTCCAGTGTCAGTTCCACTGGAAGATACTACACACACTTGTTCTAAAGGGTGTATGAGAGGTGATGCTCTATGGTATGCTCCTAGTAAGGATGGGTCGTTGAAAATTCCGGGTCCCATGTCAATGAGTGAATAATAATATGAGCTCATGCGGACAAGAGGCAAGACATTATTGATGTTGTTAGAGTGGTTAGGCTCATAATGTGTAATTTGGTCGATGGTGACGATTTTACTAATGTGGGGGAACATCATTGTTTGAAACATAGAAGAGGATACTGATTTCATATCGTACATGTATCTACGTCCAAACAAGATATTGTAATTGAGTGGGGCATCGATAACCTCAATGTCAATGAGGATTGTTATGCTCCCGAGTTTGACAAGGACATTTTGGAAGACCCCTTTAGGGGAGGATGGTCAACCATCATAGGCTCTCAAGGTGATGGTAGATGGCACTACCTCAGGGGAGCCAAGTTTTTGACATACAGTTTTGGACATTATGCATGTGGATGCACCTTCATTGATGATACACCGATGAATCGTGATGTTCCGAGTCTTGACTGGTATCTGGAAAGCTACCAGAGCGGGGAGACGTGGTTCTCCGCTATCTATATCAAATGTGATGAGTCTAATATCAGTTGGGTCGACTACCCCTAAGGTAGAGAGTAAGGATTTCCACTGAGTTGGAAAGGTTTGGAGGACCTCCAATATAGACATGGTTGTAAGAGACTATGCCAAGTCATCGACCAAACTGTAATTGTGTGCTGCCCTATCCTGAGGGTTATTGACATTCCGTCATAATGGGATGCAAGGGATATGAATGGTCGGTTCAATATTAGGGTGTGGAATCATCAAGGGTTGTCCGGGTGTAGCTGGATCCACTCCAAGGTGGTTGGAGTAGATTCAGGGGGTGCACTGTATTGACGATTGCACATTTTCAGAAGAATTTCTTCTTCGCTAGTGAGGATGATATTGCAATCCATCGGGTTTCCAGGGTGGATGGGCCCCGGGTTTTGATACTGCCCCATTTGTGGTGGGGCATGATGTACCTCCTGTTGGGTATTCATCACACCTTGGTGTGGAATAGCATTTTGCAATACGACCAAGGGTGGATGTTGCAAGTATTGTTGTTGGGCCTGCTGAGGAGCAGGCGACGCTGGAGGACGTGCCGCGTTCATGGATTCTTTCATCCGTTTGAAGTCAAAAATTCAGGGGAAATGGTCAGTATAATGTCCATACTCACTGCAAAGAGTGCAAGGAAAATTTGTCATGAGATTGTTGTTGTTGTTCTTCCCTTGGAGTTTTTTGTTATTGTCCCCTTGGGGGTTCTAGTTACCTTGATTCTGGTTACCCCCAACAAGTTGGTTTTGTTGGGGGTTATTTCCACCTGGTCCCAGGTTATTGTTGTTTCATTTTTTTCCTTTCTTGTTGGAATTATTTGACTGATGAGTTGGATTTTCTGTATTCAACTGTTCAAAAATATGAAGTTGTTGAATGGGAGAGGGATGAACAAAGTTAACGCCAGCATGTGGTTGTCCGTGTGGTGGAGAATCTTCCTGTGGAGGGCCAATAAATGGAAAGTATGGATTGTTTTGTGGTAATGATCCATAGGGCACATAGGAAGGTGAAGCACATTCACTAGTGCCCAAGTTATATGCTGAGGTAGAAGGGGAACCTAAACTTGGTTGAGAGGCCGGGTGCATCATGGGGGCCGATGAGGGTCCACTCATGGGTGGTGGGGGAGCAATATGATATGGATGTTGGTAAGGGGGAGGAGGGTAATAAGATGACCCTCCATATGGTTACGGATATTGAGGTGCACCATACATAGGTGGTGGTTGGCCGTAAGGGTTGTGGTGTGTCGTGGTACCAATCAACCCATCCGTAGCGTGAGGCATTCCAGGTTTGTCCTAGCCAAATGGTACGGGTCTGGGTGCATCAATTAACGCTGTGTATGAGTAACCTGATTGAGCATAAATGAGTTCGAGTTGTTGGGTCTTGCTGATGGTTCCTCTTTGGATTAGGGGAAGGTGGATGCCACACCTTTGGAAAGTATAGAGACGAGTGATTTTAGAAACTAATTGAGACGTTGTTCTTTGGTAGTTTATGCTTTACATAAACTATGTCACCAATTCCATTCATGGATGTGGTTATAAATATGCATAGCTGAGGTTTGTTTTCACTCGGAGAGAAGTTCTAAACCAGTGTCATGAAGAATTGGTAGTTGAAAAAAGGCCAAAAAGGCTTTGGCCAAGGATTCAAAAGTTACATGGGACCTTGATTTTTTGTCCACATACCATTTGGCTGATGGACCAGTGAGTGTTATTTGAAATAAACTTAAGAAGATGGAGTTATCCATGATTTTGTTTGAAGAGCACCATAAGTGGAAGGTCATAACATGGTTGGCGGGGTCTTCACCCGGTTTTCCTTCAAAATTTGGAATATATGAAGGTAGCTTGGTAGGCATATTGGGCCATGTGGGGTCATGTAAAATGGGATCATTCATGAGTTTAGTAAAATTAGGAATGTTGAGAGAAGCAAAGTATGGTGTAGGGGGATTTGGTGGAGGATTAGTTCCAACCATCATGTGAGTAGGTAGTGGACCTGACCCTTGGGAGAGATTTGGTGGGGTTGTACTTCGTGCTTGAGAAGAATTTTTCCCGTCGCCTCCTTGTGAAGGAGATCTAGTGGATGGATGACCTTGGGAATTGGACCCAAGCAGAGTCAAACCAAGTAAAGATGATCCCAAAATAGTGGCACTCATGGGGGTGTGAGATGGTTGAGCTAGTGAGTCAACAAGACTAGGGACTCCTCCTAGAATAGGAGGGAGATTTTGCAAGCGTCTAGAATGACGAGGATTCTATGGGTCCCCTATGATGTCCGACTAGCAAAGTGAATGTGTGAAAATGGTGATGAGAGAAATAAACGAACAAGAGACTTGTATGATTTGGACCTTCACAAGATAATATAACTCACAATTGCATGTAATCAAATGAGCATAATACATAAATCAATTGTAAATAAGCATACACGTGGGTAGGTGGATTTTGTCTGCGTGGGGGAACAAATAAAACAAATGCTTGTGTCC
Organism: Picea sitchensis; assembly: GCA_010110895.2. NCBI lineage: Eukaryota > Viridiplantae > Streptophyta > Pinopsida > Pinales > Pinaceae > Picea > Picea sitchensis. The sequence continues at coordinate 48,854 of SNQJ01S0003041.1, forward strand.
TAAAAGATGTGCCATCCTTCCTCTCAAATAGCACTGGACCTTTCAAGAGTACTCAATAGTGGGGTCTGAATCCATCAGAAGAGGAACTAGTGAAGGATGAAATAATCAGTTATAATGAGGGGTAGAGGGTGAATATCTCGAAAGAGCTGGCGATATTTCCCAATATCCACACAAAATATGATCAAGCTGCAATTGCAGCCCACAATTGTCACCTGGGTAGATGTCCTAAATTTGGTCATTAGGTACCTCGGTCAAAGTGTGACATTTAGATTTTTAGCCTCAGAAATGGGTCATGGGATGGATCCCTTCCAAGAGTTGGGTGACTCAAGGGGGGACGCACATAAAAACTAGACCTCGACCTTCAACCCTTCACGAGTATCTCCCTGCCTTATGGTGTAGGAACACTTGACTTGGAGGATTTGAAATTTCCCTATTTGTCAACTTCTAATGTTTTAAAATGTTAGAACCATATAACGGGGGGTTATTTGGATTCCTACCCCCGAGATCCTACCTAGACTAAAAAATTTCTTTTGGCACCTCCGGTGGAGGAAAAATTAGTGAGTTTTTAGAAATGTTTTAGGTGTGGTGGGCTGAGAGATTGGGGGTGTGAACCGATATCATTTGAATTAAGTCGGTGTGGATAATTGTTGGCCCTTGGCCAAGTTTTGGGAGTTTCTTGGTCATGTTGACCTATTTTGGGACTTCGACAACCTATCGAAGGATGAGCGCAAGACGAAGCGAAGATCACGGGATATCAGCCCACTTTTGGATCCTTTTTTGGTTTTTGGGAATATGTAACGGGAATGGGATGTCGGCCCATGGGTTTACCCATGTTTAGGCCTATTTTGTATGTATAAATAGAAGGATAGGAAATGTAAGAAGGATTTGAATAGTATATCTATGTGATGTAGGCTAAGTGCCAAGAGTTGGATTTGTGATCAAGGATTTGTACATTCTGTGTAAGACTTGTAGAGCTGAGTGAAAGTCCCTGTGTGAGACTATAGAAGGCTTTGTGCTATAACGAAAGGAATAAATATCTAGCGAGATGTGCAGATATTCTGTCCTGTGTGGAGTAAGGGTTTTGATGGCTTTGTGCTTGTAACCGATTGACTGAAGAAAGTAAAGAAGAAGAGTTGGTGGACGTAGCCCCAGGGTGGGGGTGAACCACGTACACACTGTGTTGTCTTTCTTTGTGCTTGTCTTAATGTGTTTATGACTTCTTTTGCTAAAGTGATTTAAGATGATTAGATAGATCTTCTTATGCTTAGTACTAATGATATGTGTGACTATTATATCTAATCCATATGAATGTGCTTAGTGCTTGATCTGCTAGATTTGACCTATCTATTGATGCTAAGTGTTTAATTACATTATAACAGTGTGAATGCTGTGAAGCCCTTCTTTATCAACGAAGTGATTAATGATTATATATTAAGGAAATGACGGTGCTAAGTGCTTTATTAAGTGTTAGAATCAGAGTTCTGTGTCCCAACTAATGTTGCAAACACTTGAGTCTTGCAATGACCCTTGCCTCTACCTCAGGTGAGACTTCATCTACTTCATAAGTGTTTCTGAAAGGGTCGGTAGTTAGGGATTTATTGGTGTGCTTTTGTAGCATTGAACCCTGGGTTTTCCCCTGTGCCAAAAAATGGTTCCGTTGCTGGGAACTGAAACTGTGATTGCTGGGAACTGAGAAAGAAGAATCTCTGTGCAAAGATTCATCCTGAAATTGTGGAATCTTTGTGCGTAGATCTGTGCCCTAGCACACAATATTCTACTTGATGTATAAAGCTATGTGCTAAAGAAGGAAACCCAATCTGAAGAAAAGAGGTCGGATCTAAAAGAAAGAAGCCTGATATGAAGAAAGGAGGTTAGATCTAAAGGAAAGAAGTAAGATCTGAAAGCTTGGTGCTCTAAGAAAGGTAAAAGTGAGAATTTTTGATTAAAAGAGGTAATATCTGCAAGATCTGTGCTCTGATAAAGGTAAGAATAGTTAAAAGTTTTATATCTGGAAGCTTTGTGCTCTTTAGAAGTAAGATAAGTGGAAATTTTTGTTTCTAGAGTATGGATCTAGGTATGTTTAATAGAGTCTGTCCTAGTTTGAAAACTAGGGAATTCATAGCTGAAAGAAGGTTTGATATGAGTAGATCTGATAAGAATAGTGAAATATATGTTATACCTATGCATAGAAAGAATGTTTGTACTAACGAATGGATGCAGGATCCCAGAAAAATTTATTGTAGGTTAGCTCCTGTGATCCCAGTGCACAGTACAAAAGAGGATGGGGATCATTTAAAAGAAAAAGAGGATTAACCCTTTGTTACAGTTGCAGAAGACTAGGACATCTGCCTAAGGAATGCCCTGGTGGAAGACCTAGTTTCCTCTATTGTAAAGCTCTAGACCATGAAGTATTGGATTGCCTTAGAATGATTGCTAAGCTTGAAAGAATGAATTTGAATCAAGAGAACCGCAAGGCAGATCTAGAAACTAAGATTATGGAAAAATACCAGAAAGGATCCGAGAAAGCATTGCTACAGATGAGAGAAACCTTGAATGACCACCGACATATTAGATTATCAGAGATATTTAAAGACAAGGAATGCCTTGAAGCAAGAATAGGAGATTTTGACATTGGCTGTGTTCTAGATGAGGAAACACAAGTGAATATCATCACAAAGAGAACTTGGGAAGCTATAGGAAGGCCTACTATGATTCCTTCGTTAGGAGGACTAGGGTTATTCAGAGGAAAACTGGTAAACCTGTGTGGAAGGCTTACCCAGATACCTATGACTGTCAATGGAACTTCGACAGAGGAAGATTTTGAGATTATTCAATTCATTGAGGACATCGACTCGTTTACCATGTTAATAGGAAAAACTTGGATTGACAGAGCTTAAGCCAGACGAAAGGAAGAAGAAGAAGTTTTGCAGCAGAAGAAACAAGAATTAAAATATTTTATGACCAGAAAGATCGCACAATTGATTGAAGAACACGAGAACAGATCGAAGCTATTTAACACTAGAAACCTTGATGTCGAAGATGCAAGAACAATAGGAGACCCACAGAAGACTGAAGTACTTACTCCATATAAAGAAGAGGTATTACCCCTGAATCCTAGGAAAGAATCTCAACATCGCAAAGTAACTAAGACCATAGAAGATAAGAATCATAATGGAAAAATCCATACCGAGTCAAAGCTCACTGGGAAGAGGGCTAGAAAGCAAAGTAAGAAGAGAGCTAAGTTGTAGAGGGTTCCAGAGGGAACTTCACAGAAAGAAAATTTGTAGAATTGGAACTCCACCGGGATATCAGAACAACGACACATGGTACTTCGCAAGGACAAAGAAATATAGTCGTTGGGGCCGATATATCCGTTCGACTCCCACTCCGAACGGGTCGAAAATAATTTACAGCTCGACACCAGACTATTGGAACGCACCATAATGAACAGAATAAGAGTTAATGAGGCTTCATAATCGTTACAAGTGAACCATTGCTGATTTTCCTACTTATCCCATCACGCCATGCACATAGAACAATTTTTCTAACTGATAATTTGAAGCCCGCATACTAAACGAATTATATACAGTGATCATTACGCTCTTGCTATTTATTCTAGTACAATGTCTGAGATAATCGTGACCCTGATAATTTTAATCCTGAGCACGTATGTCCGACGAGCTCATTTCAGTCGAAGAATCAATAATGAAATTTCTCCTTGACTTAATGACTGGAAGAGTCATGTCGGAGAGAGGAGTGTCTACAGGTGTACACGCATCTTCGACGAGAGGACTGCCGACCTCTCCGTCCACTGCTCGAGCTGGTCCATCCCAGCTAGTAGATGAAAAGTTAACTAATCATAGGGATGATCTCGTGAATGCTAAGTTAATCCCGAGTATACTACCCACCTAACTACCACCCCCGAGTGGCACAATCAATTGAGACAGTGTGCCCATAGAGTTTGAGTATGCTTTGGTCATTGCGTACCTCCTGAAAGGGATATGCGCAGTGAACACAGACCAAGATAAAATTGCAGCGTTGAAGTTTAGTGACTTCAACCTTGGTGACTGGAAGGTCTATAGCATGCTCGCCCCACATAAGTATCTGACCAGAAAAAAAGGAAAGAATTCAAATATAATTCCTCAATCATGGACCCATAACCTCACGCACTCCACGCTGCTCAACGTCATGAAGACCCCACATTTTAGAAGGCATCAAGAAGTGAACACATGTGTCAAAATTCTATTGTCCTGTTACTATGGAAGATACTTATGGTTAAACCATTGTATCACAATGGATCCAATGTTGATCAATCATATCACATGGCTAAGCATGCAAGGCCTTGACCCATAGGATTTTTACCTAGGAAAATCCATGGATCGTGCTCTTGCACAAAATATTAAAGACACCTATGGAGATGTCAAGAAGGGCACACGAGGCTACAAGGTAGATTCTATCCAGAGTGGCATAGTGCACCTCACCTGCCAATTGATCGCAGGAAAGTTGGTGCGAAAGAATCAACCCACCCAAGTCACTGGTTTCGTAGTCGACCTCACAGGGAAGTGTGCAGAAGGACTTTAGATGAATTGGTTGGAGTACCTGGTAAACCAGTTGGAACTGGACTACATGGAAGCCCAAGATCAGGGATATGAATTCCACTTCAGTTGGATATTGATCCTGATCACTTTCATTGTATGGGAGATGTCGGAAGGTGCGACCTTCCCAAATATCGAGCCGTTTGAAACTCTGGCCATGAAGTTCAATATGCTATGGTACTCTAGTGACATGAACAAGCAATGGTAGTCGAATGCCGTGTTACACACATATTACAACTAGTTGAAGAACCATCTAGTATGAGCTGCGTATAACCCCGAACACTCTCCACCATTTCAGACCTTTAATGAAGTTCAATGCGGACCGCCATTTCATCTATATCATAGCGCGAGCTGACGAACATAAGGAATAACTGCAGTCTTACTACAAGCTGACGGAGGAGGATTTGGAGGAGATCACCAAGAACTGGTTGGTGGACCTCCTCATTCCAGTAGACCCTACAGAGATGTCCGACTTAGACAGTCTAGAAGTAGTGCATGATACACCTGGACCTAGCAAGACAAAGAAGACCGAAGAGGTCCATGATTTAGACAACGCATCCGTGAAGACCGATTCCATCTCAACAGAGCAAGGAGGAGATGATAGAGAGACAGATGGCACAAAAGTTGAACCGATGAAAGGAGAGGTTACACCACCTAGAGACGAGGAGGACCCCTCAAAGAAAATGAAGGTTTCCCCTCTGAAAAATTCTTCTAGGAAGAAATCAAAAGCAACCAAGACCAAATTTGAGACCACCCTCACCTCAGACGACTTCGACTTCATCGTCGTAGCATTGACCGATGCTTCACTGGAGATAGTAGAGAAGCAAGAAGCTAAGTAGGAGGAGGTTTTCAATCAGATTAAGGATGAACTCCAAGGGGTGCAACATGAATTACAGTCTAGCCGCACAACTTCTATTGCACCTCTGTCAGTAGGAAAAACAAAACTAGGTGATGAGCCAGCTCAACTACACCACATCACTGATACAGTCAAAGCTTGTCTTCGATGAGCTCAGGAAGAGACCGCACAAGCCACCTAGGCTTTAGTGCAAGTACAAAAATACCTTGAGGAGAAACGCAGTGTTGCAGAATGGGAAAATATTACTCTATAAGCGAAGTGGGATGAATAAAAAGCATAATTACAACAAAGCAAGGAACAACTGCTCGCATAGAAACTCAAAGTTAAGGAAATGGTGAATAGATCACTTCTCTCTGTGACAGTTGTCGAAGTAAAGGCCGAAGAGAGAGTTCCATAGTAGGTGGCACAACTCGAAGAATTAATCTAACAACTCCAGCAGTGCATCGCATATCTAGAATTACGCACTGTGCTTGAGACCCCACAAGACGTAAGGGACCAGCAAGAAGCAACTTCCCACAGCGCAGTTGAAAGATTAAAATCTCTTGCATTGGAATGCAAGCAACTGAGTAACTGCAATGCCCAAACATATGAAAACATCACTGAGAACCCAGAGTTACAGGCGCTTTAGTCATAGCTCCAGGAAGAAAAACAACATGCAGACACATTACAAGCGCAGCTGAAGGCCTTATCAGTCATAGAAAGAATGAAGAGGTCTCACGAGAAATGCACAACCCAACAAAAGATACATATGATCCAAATAAAAGTGATGGAAATAAATCAACGGCTCCAACCAATACAAGATAAGGTATGCCCGTCATTTACAAAGGTCGAGAGACAAGGAGCAAAGCTAGAATAGGTCATCATCATAACAGAACCACTCCTAGAAGGGCCAGTGAATGACGTAGTGATCCAGGAGTTCACCGAACAATAGGCCACAACAAAGCAGCAAGTCGAAGCAGCTCGAGCCAAGCTCGAGGCGTTTGAGGTAGAACTAGGCAGACCCATGTGACTTGGGACGAGTCACATGTGAGTGTTGGGGGCCTATTGGCCCTTGACCAAGTTTTGGGAGTTTCTTGGTCATGTTGACCTATTTTTGGACTTTGACAGCCTATCGAAGGAAGAGCGTAAGACGAAGCGGATATCATGGGATCTCAACCCACTTTTTGATCCTTTTTGGGTTTTTGGGAATATGTAACAGGAATGGGATGTCAGCCCATGGGTTTACCCATGTTTAGGCCTATTTTGTATGTATAAATAGAAGGATAGGAAATGTAAGAAGGAGTCGAATAGTATATCTATGTGATGTAGGCTAAGTGCCAAGAGTTGGATCTGTGTGATCAGGGATTTGTGTATTCTGTGTAAGACTTGCAGAGCTGAGTGAAAGTCTGTGTACGAGACTGTATAAGGATTTGTGTTGTAACGCAAGGAAGAAGGATCTAGCGAGCTGCGTAGATCTTCTGTCCTATGCAGAGTAATAGTTTTGATGGCTTTGTGCTTGTAACTAATTGACTGAAGACAATAAAGAAGAAGAGTTGGTGGACGTAGCCCTAGGGTGGGGGTGAACCACATAAACATTGTGTTGTCTTGCTTTGTGCTTGTCTTAATGTGTTTATGACTTATTTTGCTAAAGTGCTTTAAGATGATTAGATAGATCTACTTATGCTTAGTGATAATGATATGTGTGACTATTTGATTTGATCCATATGAATTTTCGTAGTGCTTGATCTACTATATCTGACCTATCTATTGATGCTAAGTGTTTAAGTACATTATAACAGTGTGAATGCTGTGAAACCCTACTTTATCAACAAAGTGATTAATGATTATATATTGAGGAACTGACGGTGCTAAGTGATTTATTAAGTGTTAGAATCACAGATCTGTGTCCTAGCTAAGGTTGCAAACACCTGAGTCTTGCAACCATCCCTGCCTCTACCTCAGGTGAGACTTCATATGCTTTGCAGGTGTTGCCGAAAGGGCCGGTAGTTAGGGCTTTGTTGGTGCGCTGTTGTAGCGTTGAACCCTGGGTATTCCCCTATGCCAACAATAATTTCTTCAAGAAATAGTGGGACATTTTAGAGTTCCTTTGGATAAAACCTACTTCAACCTCCACAATTCAATATGGAAATTATGTGAGTGAGGAGTGACTTTGTGTGTGATAAAGTTAAAGAGTGTGCCAAATTTTAATAAGTTAGTAGTGAATTTGCAACATGTGGACTTCCTATGGTCCTTAAAAATCTTTGTTACCTAGCTTACTAAGTGTCATTGGTACAACCTTGAGGAATTTTAAAATCCCTAAAGAACTAGCATGTGGACATATGGGTCCTTACCAATCCTTTAAACTTCCTAATGTTGTTTACACTAAGAAATCTTGAAAAAACTATCCTAGATTGCAAGAATGTGGGCATGTATGGGCTCGTTACTTTGATCTTTAAGATTCCCTAGTGATGTAAACTAAGAAAACAATTTCAAGAAACTATCCTGAGCTTACAACATGTGGGCATGTATGGGCCCTTACAAATTTAAGATGATTTCAAAAGGAAGCTAAGAGGAGCCCGAGGGGGCTTTATCCTCTCCTAAAGACTTTTATTAAGGGAGATGAAATGTCCCTTTAACCACCTTTCTAATTCTCAAGATCACTCTATGGTATGAAAGAAGAGCATACTCAATGATCAAAGTTAATTTCTAGTCCCAATGTAAGTGTTTTTATATGTGATAGCAATAATCTCAACTTAAATTTTACAAACCAAACAAGCCATCCATGTGGAAACCAAAGAAAAAGAGGAGAATATTTGGTTCTTTTACCCCCTAAGTGCCTATGTTCAACTAACCTTTCATACGGGAAAGGAGTCTAAGTGGAGTGTATGGACATTACAAATTGCATAAAAGCAAGAATTTGAAGGCTAGGGGCCTTCAAATCATCACAAAAACCCTTACAATTTTGAAAATATGGAAATGTGCACAGGTTAAAATTCTGATAGAGGCGCAGTGGGTGCACAGTGCGTAGAGAAAATAATCCTTTTCAGCGCACAGTGCCCTGAGTGGGTGTCTGTGGGATGGAATACCCACACATTTTTTGATACGCGTTTGGGGAAATTTTTTGAGTGAACTTCTCCTCCTCCAACTCAGAATTTGGATTTTGACAGGTAAGGTTGGGCTGGTTTTGGTACCTGCAGGACAAATTGATTAAGAATAAGTTCTCTCTAAGCCCAAATAGGGTGGAATTTGATACCTTCTCCCCAGTATGGTCACCAATCTGTTGTGCCCATTTCATCACTTGGGTGAGCAAAACAATGGCACTTGCATGCCTAGTTGGGCCTGATAGACAAGAAAAACTTTCATGACTGGGTTAAGCAAGCCAAACACATGTAATAAACAAATACACAAACTAAAACAACTAAGGAAATAAAAACTAGAATGCATAAGAAACTTAGAACTATAAACAATCAACCAATGACCAAGATTATGCCACCAATGGATAACTATATTAGTTGGCAAAATACCGTAGAGAAAAATGAGGACTTATGAGTCCCCTCTTCCTCCTTGGGAGAGATCTTGAGTTTCCTAATGGATATATCTTCTTACAATGGAAGAAAAATGGAAAATGATGAATAAAATCAATGCCTATTGCCTCAAGAGGTGAGTGGAATGACCTATTGCAATGGTTATTTAATACTCCAAGGAGAAAAGAGGATTCTCAAGGGAGGATTGATGCAACATAACAATACTATGAATATCTTGGTTTCTTAGTGCACCCATGGATTCCATTTATATCATTTCTTCAAGGCAAAATTCAACTGGTTCTTAGTGTGAACAAGGGCCCTTTGGTCCTTGACCAACCCCCCATTCAGATTTCGCTTAGATATTGAGGTCAAATCAAGTTGGGAGCTGGTCCATAAGTGGTTGGGGGGCTGACGAGAACCATAAATGTGTTGTTCATAGGAGTGTGCGGCTTTTCTCGTACACATTCGCGCATTTGGTGCATTATGTGCTCTACGGGCTTTGTTGTCCCGCACACACTGTGCGTGCTTCCTTTAGTGAGTTTGTGCATGCCAATTTTTGCCCAATATTATAGTTTTTTCCTTTTGAAATGCATTTTGGTGTTGTAGGTGAACTATTTGCTGTCGACATTGCTGTATTTATGTAACCATTTGTGTGCAATGTTGCGGATAACATTTCAGTGATAAGACTTGGTAAAAAAGAGGTTTATCTTGTTAATGCTTAGACTAGGTAAGGAATCCCTCTTGTTATTTCTTCTTTTCTTGGTTGCAAGGTTAATTTTATAAGATTTTGGGGAGTGTAAGGGAATACAACCCCACTAATCCAATCATTTTGTCTTGAAATAACTTGTTGCATAAAGGAATACTAGGAGGAGTAAAATGGTTTACACCCTCCTAGGGTTTTTCCTAGCTAGTTTAACTTGCCTCGGGGAGTAAAAGGTCTTACACCCCCAAGGAAGTATCTCAAATAGATATTTAAATTTTATGACTCCACAACCCATTAGCTAAAGGCACTAATATCCTTGGATTGGAAAAACAAAATCATTGCATTGGGATACATTAATTCATGAGATATTCAAATTGTCTAAGTTGGAATCTATTCTATGTGCTTAAAGCTCACTAAGGCCTCTAAGGAGTTTTGTTTTGTCAAGGAATTCTTTCTGATGTAATAAAACAAAGCTACAACCACTAGGGCTACAACAAACTCTAAACAAATCTCTAAATAACTCACAGTTCAACTGTTAAAAATGGCTAATAATTTACCCCTATAATCTACTAGTCTCAACACATATTTTGGGTGGATTACTTATGATTTTTGGTGGCTGATTTTTCTACTGTAACAACTTGTTTTCTACAGCCATAAGGCTGAAAATATATCTCTGAAATAATTTTCTATAACAGCCTTACATTGATGCTAAAGTCTTATTCTTTTACACTTGATTTGTACTAGTGTTTTGCTAACTTTTCTCTTTCTTCATTTGATAGACTTTTAGCATATATCTATGCAATATCACATGTTTTCTATTGACATGAGTGGTTGTGACATTGTGCTTGGTGATGAATGGTTATGTAATATTATCCCCATCACCATTGTTACACATCAAAATTCCACACTTAAGTATCTCACCCTAAGTGTCACAAGTGTTGTCAAGTGTAGTATGCACCTTTCTAAGTGTCACATGCACTTTTCTATGTGTTGCTATGTGTTTTAACACCTTGACACCATGAAGAAACATTTGTCACAATACCTAGTAATTGTGTAGGATAAATATATCATATGAAGGTCAAAATACCATGTTCACATGAATTATTCATTATTATTCATAAAAAAGAAATTAATTTTGTGTGAGAATCCACCTCACAGATAGTTTCTTAATCTCAAGGAGAAGTTGAGAATATCATGGATTGTTGAGAGATTTTCTCAAAACAAAATCCTATTTTGGTGGGTCTTGAGAGATATTTCCTCCTTAAAATCCTTGAGAGATATTTTCTCCCTAAAATCCTTGAGAGATATTTTCTCCCTAAAAATCTTGGAGATCCCATTTTAGTGGATCTAGTGAGTGATCTTCTCCATGGTGGCTAAGCCTCCAAATCCTATATAATGATGGATTTCCATGGTGAAGAGACACTGAAAAAGATATCAAACTTATGATCTTGGGATTCATGCAAGGGTATGGATGATGAGAGCTTGGAGGAGTTGTAGCTGGCATCATTTGTGGTCTGTAAGTTTTCTTGGTTCTCATTTAATATACTTGGCCTATTTCCTTCAAGCGTATGTTTTTACATGTTCTTGTCTATGTTTAACTTAATTAAAATAGATGAATTTTCTTTGTCTAATCCATTAGAGTAGGAGATAGTCGTTTGTTTCTTGTTGTTCATTACAAGTACGTATTTCTGCCAAGAGTGAAGATCAAGCTCATGAATTGAAGCGTCTAGGACAAACGTCATAAATGAGGTGCATCATACTTCCCCTCCTTCTCTCTTTTTCAATGGAAAATATGAATTTATAGGAATGGTAGTGTCTAAATGTAATTTTTTGTCTTGATATAGGGGTCTGTAATCCAAGGTAAATTTCACCTTTCTGTAGGGGAATATTTCCGTAACAGAAATTGGCGACTCCACTAGGGACATGTGAAATTTCCCTTGGATTACAAACCCTTATACCATGACAAAAAAATACATTTGGACACTACCATTCCTATAAATTCATTTGTCCATCGAAAAAGAGAGTAGGAGGGGAAGTATGGTGCACCTTTTTTATGACGTTTGTCCTAGCCGCTCCAATCCGTGAGCTTGATATTCACTCTCGACACAAATATGTACCTGCAATGAACAACGAGAAACAAATGACTATCTCCTACTCTAATGGATTAGACAAAGAAAATTCATCTATGTAAATTAAGTTAAACATAGAAAAGCACATGTAAAAACATACACATGTAGAGAACCAAGAAAACTTACAGACCACGAATGATGTCAACTGCAACTCCTCCAAGATCTCCTCATCTATACCCTTGCATGAATCCCAAGATCATAAGTTTGATATCTCTTGCTGTGTCTCTTCACCATGGAAATCCCTCATTATATAGGATTTGAAGGCTTAACTACCATGGAGAAGATCACTCACTAGATCCACTAAAATGGGATCTCCAAGATTTTTAGGGAGAAAATATCTCTCAAGTATTTTAAAGAGGAAACATCTCTCAAGATCCACCAAATTAGGATTTTGGTTTGAGAAAATCTCTCAAACATCCATGAGATTCTCAACTTCTCCTTGAGACTAGGAAACTAAATGTGAGGTGGATTCTCACACTAAATTAATTTTCTTTTTATGAATAATAATGAATAATTCATGTGCACATGGTATTTTTACCTTCATATGATATATTTCTCCTCCACATTGACTAGGGATTGTGACAAATTTTCTTTCATGGTGTCAAGGTGTTAAAACACATAGAAACACATAGAAAAGTGCATGCGACACATAACAAGGTGCATAAGACACTTGGTGGCACTTGTGACACTTAGGGTGAGATACTTAAATGTGGAATTTTGATGTGTAATAGATGCCCCCTAAAGTGTGAGGTCAGAAGAGAAATTGATGGCCGAAACACTTTACAAATTTTTCAATGCAAGGGTGTGGAGTTGAGGAACCTGGTAGAAGATACAAAAAACCATCAAAAAATATTAATATATGTTTTAACCCCAAGGCATGCATACCTATGCTTGGAATAAAATGACTCAAAGCATGTTTTCCGACCAATACACTACGAATCCATGAGAATATTGACCAAGGATATGGCCACCAAACATACAATGTGGATCCATATGACTCGATCAAGTTGCAGCCTCAAGATTTTACACAATGGAGCTACAAAATGACAAAACGATATAGACAGATGCCAATACAAAGTGGATCTATGTGAAAATATATATATCAACATGCTCAAATGATCTCCTTCACAGGCTAGGAAAAACATATAACAGAGTGAACACCCAACCCAGGGTCTTCGTCCCAATCTTGATGTGGTATGAATATATCCATGTGAATAGATGATTCGATGTTAAACATGGTAGAAACCACTTGATTATCGATCATTGAGGTAAATCGTTAACAAGTGCGAGGGAAATCACCAATGATGTCAATGACTCCCAAGGTACCCTAGTACATTCTAGCGAATGTGAATAAATGAGTTGAGGTCAAACATTCATGGAATCATCTGATCAGAGGTCAATGATCTAAACTTGATGTCAGAAGTGAGAGACCTTCCATTGAGGCATGTAAGTCCCAAGGTACTAACTGGTTTCTAAGTCTAATTCCCGGATGAAGTGTTGAAGTTGACATGAAAATACTCGTCAAAGGAGGGCCTTGATGTATCCCCCATCATCGACATGAAACTAACATAGGAAAGTGATGTAAGCTGGTGAATCGAATGAGTATGGAATGATAGATGAAAAGGAAACTGGTAATATTGTAGATGGATGGTTTGAAGTGAAGCTTCCCTTGAACATGATGAGGCATGAAAACTGACTTGGCAACATTGAATCAACAAGAACCAAGAACATAATGTGACGATAATAAGAACACTCTTCAACTAAACGAAAAAGTATGGCGACACATGGAATTGGTATGACTTAGAGACAAGCGAATTGCCCAACTGTAAGACGAGACACAATAAGGTGCCATGTTCAAGGGAAAAAATAATTACCATAAAGGATTCCCAAAGACTTGACCCACTTCCCAATTCCCTCTCCCATCCAGATAGATGAATACCTCTTTCTTTTTTAACGAGCTCGAGGAGGATAACAAGTACTCGGTATAAGCTCATCCTTCAGAGTATTTTTAGCGAACCCTAGGAAGGAGTGGTTTGATCCCAGATAAGCCTTTCAATGTATGTTTTATGAGCTCAAAGAAAATAAAATTGGTGGTTTTTCATGTTTAGAGAGTCTAAAAAGAACTTAAAGGTGACTCCATGGATGACGTTTCCATAAATTTAGTCTCCCAAGCCCAAAAAAAGTGTAAAACAATACATGGGAGAACTATTCTAATCATGCTTGATTAGAGTGTTCCTTTTTCGTAATTAGTCTCGCGAGGCCAAAAAAGAGATAAAATACCACTTGAAAGATTCCCTTTCAAAATTTTTAATGAGTGTTAAAGGAAGCAAGATCACTCCGCAATCTTTTCATGTTTAGAGAGTCTGAAAAGAGCTTAAATGAAAACTATAGGGGGTTCCTTTTTCGTATAACCTTTACGAGTCTGAAAAAGTGATAAAAGTATACTTGGTCACATTCTCCTGTATTTATGAGCACGATAAAGAACAAAGACTAATCTCAGAATTGGTTTCATTTTTACACAAGCTTGAAACAAAATTAAACTATGCTTGTAACTTCCCAATGTAATTTCCAAAGGCTTTGAGGGATACCTATGGGTGGTTGGTACTCTACCCTCAGCTTGAGAAGCTAGTGGCTAACTCCAGAATGATAATAAAATCTTGGAGACATGCCCCCCCAAGCTTCATTTCATTCATTGACATTGAGGCGGTCACCAATTTCTGTACTAGATGGAGAAAAAGGATAAGGTTGGATGAAATGAAGGCTCAATTACGAGACCTGTTAAAGATTTGAATCAACGAGAGAGGTGAATGTTTCATTTTTTAACAATATTGACACATGAAAATAACTATGCTCATAGCCTCTGGTTTTTTTTTAACAAGTTTTCCACGGAGTAGAAAAACTATGCTCGTGCCTCCAGGTTCAATCCCCATATTTCTGTTTCATTTTTTAACGAGCTCGCCACAAAGAAGAGAAACTATGCTCGTAACCTCTGTTTAATTTTTTAACGCTCTTTCCATAGAGAAGCAAAACTATGTTCATAATCTCTATTTAATTTTTTAACGAGATTTCCACAGAGAAGAAAAACTATGCTCCTAACCTTTGTTTCATTTTTTAATGAGCTTTCCACAGAGAAGAAAAACTATGCTCATAACCTCTGTTTCATTTTTTAACGAGCTTTCCATAGAGAAGAGAAACTATTCTTGTAACCTGTCCTTGATCATGGATTCCACGAGGACAATGCTCTGGAAGGAATACATGTCAAGGGACAAATGTCAACCATGGCTTCTAGGAGATCTTCGCTAGATGGCAGAAAAACACTTCGGAAGGAATACATGTCGACGACCTCGATAAGGGTAGGGATATATGGCTCTAATGGCCCTATTGAAGAGATGACCATGTCAAATACCAGATCTAATTCAGGATAATAGAGAGATTCCCTCTCATTTGGAGTTGAGCGCATGGGACAAGTCGTTACATAATTGACCTACGACGGGGCAGACATCGGTGACATGTATGGATCGTTCAGGGAAGGAATATGGTTGACCATTAGATGAGGGTAAATGAATTAAAGTTGGTCGATCTTATTATGTTTCCATTGTGAGGGAAACATATCACTCAAAAGAGAGTGGACACAAAATCTGTTATAACATAGACATAGTCTTGGCGAAGGAGTAGGTTAAAATCCAAGGGGTCGTGAACTACCATCACATCAACGTAGATTGTTTTTCCTCCCAAAGTAACCGAAAACTAAGGAAGGATCCCTAAAGGTTGACTAACTCTTTTGTCAAAGGTCAATGGATTCTGAGTCACAGGTGCAAGTTGTTGGGAACCAAAATATTCCCAAGCATTCATGGATAAAATGCTAACAAAAGCACCTTCGTCTATGATAGTGTTAGGAATATTCCTACCACAAACCTACATAGTAATTTGAAAAGGTACATAAGAAGGAATATGCGGTTTTGTCAAATGATTCCAATCAATAGAAATAATCTGAGTGCTTGAAGGGGGTGCCATCGAGACAAGCAGAGTGCCCCCTTTTCTGGGTGAATTAGTATTAACAAGGTAGACCTGAGTGACATCCTCACTCTTTGAATGAGGAGTGGGATCGACCGATGATGGACTCAGAGCAACCACTTTGGCAACACTCCTTAAGGGAGGAGTGGGACCGATCGATGATGAAACTAGATACACCACTTGGGCTGCACTCCTTAAGGGGGGAGTGGGATCGATTGATGATTGACTCATAACGACCACTTTGGGTTCACTCTTTATATGAAGAGTGGGGCTGACCAATGACGAAACCGGATCAACTACTTGGGTTACTGGTTCAACTGAATATGAAACTAGATGGACCACCTGATCAACCAAACTGACTGGGGATGGAATCGGATTGACTAGTCCATCAACTAAGGATAGGTTGGGAGATCTTATGATAACTAGTTGGAAGTTGAAGCTTTTCCAAAAGATAAGAAGCCTCGTCCATATGAGGGAAAAGGTGAGAGTGATCATCACCTACCCATAACATACAATGAAATTTGACGGTTCTATTCTTCTTACCAACCTTAACGTCACTAGTTGATGGGGTGTCACCAACATGTCCAGTAAGGGATGATGAAATGGAAGACCACATTTCCAAGACCTTGGGGAGACCATGGAAATCCCTCAGAAAGTGGTCACTCTTACAAAGACTGCAAGAGAATTTGGGTTTAAGAGTCTTCATTTTAGATTTGTCAACTTTATCAACACTCCCGGTACGATTAACAATAGCTGGTTGCTCAAATCCAACATCCCTTGGTGCATTTGGAGGCTTGGTATCTTTCTTATTCTTCTTCTTCTTCTCCTTTCATTTCTTCTTCTTATTATCAACCTAGCTACTCACTTTAGATCTTTCACTAGGCGAAGAAGGAGAAAGGGAAGGAGACTTGATGAGTGAAGAAGGTGAAAGGTAGACATGAGGTTGATTTGTGGGTGGTGTGCTTACATATGAAACATTAGGTGCATTCGAAGCACTGGAAAAATTCAAGATCACTAGAGTTGGGAACAACCAAACTGGTAACCCTATGGTGAGTCCCAGAAGACTAAGAGTGGCAATGCATGGAGGACCAGAGTTTCCAAAAGAAGGAAAGGCAAAAGGTTCCCTAGGAAAATGGGTTCCTTCGTTGGTACTCCCAGAAATTGATGCCATTGACACTGACTCAAACTAAGGTTCACTAGGGAAAACAAACAAGACACACTACAAATATAAGAATCAAACAATCAAACAAACCTTCCCATAATGAAAATACTAGTTGGTGATGAAATCCAACATTGCGAGATAAATATAGGAAGGGCATGAGATAGATTAGGTGGATCAAGTATGTTGGTGAGCTGCTTAATGGAATTACGCATTGGTGCGAGTTCCCACATGGTTTTACCCTCCAAGGATCCTGAGTGAGTTTGACTAATGTCTAACCGAGGTACAGTGAAGACTCCCCTTCACCGTCACCTTGTATATCAACCCTACAGATATGGGCCACTAAGGTTACCAACTTGCAGTCAGCCTCTAGGCGGGCATAATTGATAGTCGAGAACGATCATATGGGCAGGATAAAAATCCTGAAATTCTTCAAGAGAACTGAAGACAAGTGGAACAAAATACTATTGAGGAACCTGAAAGGATTCAAGATTCATGAAGCTCCGAGACCAAATGAAACCAAATGTTTCTCAGGAATAACCCCCAATATACGTTCTTTCTTCTACGTGGGTTAAGCTTCAAAGGGGAAATGTTCGCTTCTCTCCCACACATGAACTTGTGTTTAACCCCTATGTGAGAGGGGGATCCCAACTATGCTTATACGAACAATTGTATTTACGGCTCCCTAGGACAAGATTCTATGTTTTTTTGATGGATTCAAAAATTTATCCTCACAACCTATTCCAAATCCCTACACTTTAAGTTAATGTAGGTTTGCTACCAGATAATATAAAAGTGTCTGATCAATTTTATAAGCGCTTTATTTTAGGGATTTTGTTTACTCAAGGGTGCAAAAGTGAAACTTATGATGTTTTAGACTCGACTCCAAAAGAATGTAGAATAATGAGATGCAAATATTTTTCTTCAATGAATCCTACATATGGGATGGAGAAGAGGTTCAACTTCCAAAAAAACCCAATTCCCAAATGCAGTTTTCTAAATTCAATCTACTACACTACCCAAAAGCAATAACACAACTATATTCTTTGTTTGATTCTAATATATAAAAAAACAAACACAAATCCTTTAACGCTTCATTACTTTCAATCAAAATGAAAGAGTCGAATGCAAATATAAAAGACACGAAGAAAAAAGATTTCAAACAAAGAATGCACTCAGAGGATAATGAGAACTGAAATAAACAAGTATGATAACTCCTTCAATCAAGGAATCGATAATCGACAAGCATTCAAGGGATACAAGAAATTTCAGAGAAGAATCCAAAAATTGATAAGGAGAAAGAGAAATCACTCAATTTGACAAAACAAGCAACAAGAAAGAGAAATCTAAGCTAGGTTGTGGTAAGAATAAATTTTCAATTTTTTCAAAGAGAAAAGATTTGAAAAGTAACTTAAGACCAACAAACCTTTGCAGACCTTTTCAATCAGTCAAATAAACAAAATGTTTTGCAAGACCCAGATGAAAGAGAGAAGAAACAAGGCGAATCAATCTCCCAATTTTGAAAAGGTTGCAAGCTCAAACAAGACAAAAAAAAGAGTGACAAGGAGCCATATCCTCAACATAAGCAAAGTCACAAGAAAAAGTGTAGACTCTGGGAAAAAGACCACCAACAAAGGGATAAGAAAAACATGGCATATTCTCCTGGATCTGCTCAAAACAGGACAACAATGCTCCCTAAAAAAAATGACAGAGTGTTATAGCTCTCTCTAAGAGACCACAAAGGAGCATTGATCAGATAACCAATGCCCTGGTAGCCACTCTAGGGGAGCGCTAGTCCTGTAGATGCTTGAAAATAAGTATAAAAAAGAAAATATTGAGCAGAGACTAGCTTGGTAACTATGACTACTGCTTGATGAAACATAGGGAAGAGGGAAGGCTCAAAAAATAATCAACCAAACAAGAACAAACTAGGCAAAGGTTTAGGCGATCCAAGGAAAGACAAGTCAATGTCCTTCCCCAATGGAGTCACCAATTTCTGTTACAGAAATATTCCCCTGCAGACAAGTGAACTTTCCCTTGTATTACAAGCCTTTATACCAAGACATAAAATTACATTTGGACACTACCATTCGTATAAATTCATTTTTTCCATCGAAAAAGAGAGAAGGAGGGGAAGTATGATGCACCTTGTTTATGACATTTTTTATAGCCTCTCTAATCCATGAGCTTGATCTTCACTCTCAGTGAAAATCCGTACCTGCAATGAACAATGGGAAACAAATGACTATCTCCTACTCTAATGTATTAGATAAAGAAAATTCATGTATGTAAATTAAGTCAAACATAGACAAGCACATGTAAAAACACACAGTTGAAGGAAATGTGCCAAGTATATTAAATGAGAACCAAGAAAGCTTACAGACCACGAATGATGTCAGCTGCAACTCCTCCAAGATCTCCTCATCCATACCCTTGCATGAATCCCAAGATCATAAGTTTTTTATCTATGTGGGTGTCTCTTCACCATGTAAATCCCTCATTATATAGGATTTTGAGGCTTAACCACCATGGAGAAGATCACTCACTAGATCCACTAAAATGGGATCTCCAAGATTTTTAGGGAGAAAATATCTCTCAAGGATTTTAGGGAGGAAATAACTCTCAAGTATTTTAAGGAGGAAATATCTCTCAAGATCCACCAAATTAGGATTTTGGTTTGATAAAATATCTCATCCATCCATGACCTTCATATGATATATTTCTCCTCCATATTGACTAGGGATTGTGACAAATTTTATTTCACGGTGTCAAGGTATTAAAACACATAGAAAAGTGCACATGACACTTAACAAGGTGCATATGACACTTGACGACACTTGTGACACTTAGGGTGAGATACTTAAGTGTGGAATTTTGATGTGTAACACCATGGATTTTAAGGAATTAACCATTCAATTCCAATAGGAAGGACAATAATATAAATTTTAAGGCATCACAACAAGTTCTTCGGAGATCATCAGTTCCCACCACATGGAAAAGTTACTCAAAAAGGTCATTCTAGCATCATTTCCCAACTCCATTCCATTCAAGCAGTTGAGACACCCCCATTACACCTTGATCTTCAATCGATACTTTCTCATCATCCCACTATTCTACAAACTCCCCAGGGCCTTCCCCCCTCCCACGGAGACCATGACCATTCCATTCCTTTAATCCCAGGAAGTCTCCCCCCCAATGTTCTCCCTTATCGTCATCCCTTTTCTCAAAAAAACGAAATTGAGAAAATTGCCCAAGAATTGTTAGAAGCAGGTGTTATCCATCCCAGTACCAACCCCTATTCTTCCCTTGTTGTCATGGTCCTCAAGAAGGAAGGAACTTGGTGTATGTGTCCTAATTTTTTGTGCCCTTAACAAACTTACCATCAAGGACAAATTTCCCATTCTTGTCGTAGATGACTTTCTGTATGAATTCAATGGGGCTCAATACTTTACCAAACTTGACCTATGTTCATAATACCAATAGATATGTATGAAAGAGGAAGACTTCCCCAAGACTACATTTTGCATTCATTAGGGCCAATATGAGTTCTTGGTCATGCCCTTTGGTCTATAATGCTCCCTCCACTTTTCAAAGTCTCATGAATCATGTCTTTCATATTTTCCTTCGTCACTTTGTGTTATTTTTCTTTGATGGTATTCTCATCTATAGTAAAGCCTGGCCAACCCATCTCACCCATGTAGATCAAGTTCTCCATCTCCTCTCCAAGCAACAACTTTTCCTCAAACAATATAAATGTGCTTTTTGCACCTCTAAAGTTGAGTACCTAGGTCATATTTTGGTAAGGATGGTGTAAGGGTGGATCCTAAGAAAATTGAAGCTATGCAGAATTGGCCTCACCCTAAAACTCTTAAAAGTCTACATGGTTTCCTGGGTTTAACAGGATATTATAGAAATTTTGTTCATAATTATGGTAAAATTGCGGCTCCTCTCACAACTCTCCTTAAAAATAATTCTTTTAGTTGGACTCCATCAACTGACCAATCCTTCCAAGCCTTGAAAGAAGATATGTGCACCACTCCTATACTAGCCCTACTTGACTTCACCTAGACCTTTGTTATGGAATGCGATGCATCTGGGAGAGGAATCATGGTAGTACTTATGTAATATGGACGACCTTTGGCTTTCACCAACAAACAATTTCCGGACTGACATTTCGGCCAATTGATTTATGAAAGGAAAATGTTGGCTATTTTGCATGAAATGGATGTATGACGCCCTTATCTATTGGGACAATGCTTACAAATTAAAACAGATCATCAAATCCTCAAGTACTTCCTGGAACAACGAATTTCATCCCCGAAGCAACAAAAATGGGTGACCTAGCTATTTGGATATGATTATGAGATTGTTTACAGGAAGGGAAAAGAAATTGTGGTGGCTGATGCTCTTTCCAGGAAATATGAAGATGAAGGGTCCCTCTTTTCCCTATCATTCATTGTAGCAGACTGGATTTAAGAAGTTTGATAGAAATGGTTTCAATACCACAAAATGTATACCCTAATCCAAAAAATTCAACATGATCCACAAGCTTCTCCAGGGTACTCTTGGCACAATGAAGAGTTTCTCTATAAAGTTTGCTTTTATTTAAGAAAACAATCTGCCCTTAAACCTAGGGTGCTCTTCAAGTTTCACACTTCAACTACAATAGTCCATTCAGGTTTTACCAAAACTTATGAATGGGTAAAATGATCTTTCTTATGGGACAATATGAAACATGGCATCCACACCTTTGTGGCTGAATGTGATACATGTCAACGCACTAAGGGTGAGACTGTCAAACCTCTTGGTACACTCCAACCACTTTTTCTTCCACCTACTATTTGGATGAGTATTTACATGGATTTCATTGTTGGATTACCCAAATTAGGCGATAATTCAGTCATCATGGTTGTATTGGTTATTCTTTCCAAATATGCTCATTTCTGTGCTCTTCAACACCCGTTCACAACATCTATAGTGGCTTAAATTTTTATGGATAACATCTTCAAACTCCATGGAATGCCTCATTCTATTTTTTTTTATCGTGATCCTACTCTTACCATAAATTTATGGAAAGAACTCTTCAAGCTATAGGGAAATCAATTGCATCTCAACATAGCTTATCATCCCTAGACTGATGGCCAAACATAAGTGGTCAACAAGTGTTTGGAAACATATTTGAGGTGTTTTTTGTCTGACAGAAAACATCAGTGGGTTCAGTGGTTACCCCTAGCTTAATGGTGGTGCACCACATATTATCATACTGCCAATATCATGACTCCTTTTGAAGCAGTCTATGGACATAATCCACCATCGGTTCTCCCATACATGTTGAGTGTCTCTAAGGTTCAAGAGGTTGACCACAATCTTATCGTCCACATGAAAATTATCCATACTCTCAAAGAAAATTTGGTAATGGCTCAAAATCACATGAAGCAATAGGAATATTATGGTTATTTTGAACACCAATTTTCTGAAAGGGATCAGGTGTTTCGCTGCTTCCAACCATACAAGAATAACTCACTCAAATCACAACAGTGCTAGAAACTTGCACCAAAATATTATGGTCCTTATACTATTATCAAATGCATGGGGCTAGTTTCCTATCAGTTAGCTTTTTCCAGTCACTTCAAGCTACATCATGTTTTCCATGTTTCATGCCCGAAGAAAGTGATTGGCACCAAATTCCACACCCATACCATCCTACCAGAGTTGGATGAAGAAGATTCCATATGGTTGCAACCACAAGTTGTATTGGACCAGAGAGAGCATCGTTTTCGTCATTGCACCATTGAAGAATTTTTGGTTCACTGGAAGGATACTCCACCAAAATATGCCACCTGGGAACTGACTACCATTTTGCAGCAATTTCCTCATCTTAATCTTTGAGGACAATGCTCTTTTTCAAGGGGAAGGGAATGTTAGGGACCTAACCACTCATGTATATAGAATAATATATTTTCCATGTATTAAAAGCTGACATTATTTAATAAGGAATAAGCATATTTTACATGTAATTAAGGCCGACATTAGTTAGTAAGGCCTATTTAATAAATGTGAACACGCCAATGTAAGAAGGCCTAATAAAATCTTCCACTTCTAGAAGGATATTCCTCTAGAATGTTCTTTAGAAGATAGAATTAATTTAAATAAGAGTAAGAGGCATGATAAAGCTTGTCTTGATAATTATTGTAATATAGATCTGCTCTATTGGAGGTTGCCCCCTCGAAGAGGAAAGTGAACATTACTTTCTTTGAGTAAAGGTATTATTTACGGTGTTGCTCTTCTCATATTTTGTTGTTCCATTGATATCTATTGAATATTCTTGTTTTTGTATATTATATTACATCTGGTACCTTACATAAGGTCACTCCCCTTAAGATTTGATTCCAAATATTTTTCCATTGAAGAAATGAAGGATATTGATTCATTAACAATGGATGAATTTCATGGGATCCTTATGACATATGAAATGAGGACAAAGAAATAAAATCCATCAAAGAAAGAAGCAACATTCAAAGCCTTAAAGAAGACAAAGAACGGAGAGCATGAATCAAGTGATATCTCCAACAATGAATCAGATGCAATGGAAGCCCATTTTGTGAGGAAACTCAAGAAAGGATCCATAAAATATAAATGCAAGCTTCCCTTCAAATGATTTAACTGTGAAAGAGTAGGAAATTTTGTTGCAATGTGTCCATATGCAAAGGATGAAAGTAGTGATGATGAATAAGACTGTAACATAAAGAAAGTGAGAAAACATCATCAACACAAAAATAACCACAAACAAGACAAGCATGGAAAGAATAACTCTTATAAGTAGAAGAAGAATCTCCACTCAAAAGGGGTTAGTGACTTGTCTAAAGAAAGCAATGAAAGCAGTTTCGATAGTGATAGAGAAGAAACTTTCTTTATGGAAATCAAAACAAAGATAGAAACGATGGACTCATAAGAAGAGGAAAATGACGAAATATATGGGGAAGTGGATCTTGGAGAATAACTCATGTGTGCCTTAAGAGAAATAAATAAGATTAGGAAAAATAATTTGAAACAAAAGGAGCAGCTACAGAAATATGAAGAAGAGGATCGTGATTCAAAAGAAAAAATGTTACAAAGAATTGAAGAAACAGAGAAGACTCTTATCTGCCTAAATATTCAACTAGAAGAGGAAAAAAGGATAGAAGAGGTGGTGAGAATCCAACTGAATAAAAAGGAAGAAAATTGCAATGAGATAGAATCTGAAATTGTTTCTTTAAGAAAGGAACCAGATAAAACATCTATTAAGTTGAATAGAAGCTTGAAGTTTGAAAAGAGTAATGAAACCTTAGAAAATATCATCAATTGTCAAAGGTATCCATTCATTAAGATTGGTCTTGTATATGATGTTGTTGTTGCCTCCCTACCTACACCTGGCCTTGATACAACTAGGAAAGTTATGTTTGTTGCAAGAGGGTTCAGACTAGTTTTTCAGAAGAACAACCTACTATTGATTATACCAAATAGATTGATGAGCCACCTATTCCTCACATGCCATAATTTTAGCATGATGTTACTTGACCCTGAGCATACTTCCTATGATAATCCAACACAAAAATATATGCCCTATCATCATCCTCATCATAGAAATCGAAGGAATGTCAATCATGCTTTTAGATCTTTGCAGAAGAGACATGAAATAAATAATTGTGGACCAATGCTGACTACCAGGATATATTGTGGTTGGATTGATGGATGGTTGTGGAATCATTTGACCAGATGTTTGAGGACTTCATATCGTTGTGTATCATCGGTTGCATAGTCATGCAATTCTCCTCTTACTTACTTATGATTGCAATGAAAGTGATCAACCGAGGATCGACTCGACATGACAATTGAATGGAGTTTTGGCTAAGTTCTTAAGAGGAAGAACACATTTAGGAGGAGAATCCATTTTCCATTGATGTCAAAGGGGGAAATTTGTATATGGGGGGGAAATTATCTCTATTCATGGGAGAGTTGCAAATAGGGGGAGAGTTACAAACAGGGAGAGAATTATTTCGATGCCCGATGGACTATGTGTTTTGTTGCAGGATTTCCATCAATGACAAAGGGGGAGATTGTTGGAATTATTGTCATTGATGTCAAAGGATTAATGATGCATTAATACCATATTACAACATTACAATACACACAAAATTTCCAATATATATATATGCAGGTTTACAAGTATATTAAAAAAGAGGTGCATTTGAAAAAGGAAAAAGAGAAATGGTGGTTTCAAACCCATGGGTTTGGGGTATTTTCCCACGGTGTTTGGGGTATTCTCCCATGGTATTGAGAATTAATTATTTAATTAATGTACATGTCCCTTCATGAAGGGTTATGAAAAAGTATAAAAAGATAAAGTATTGAGAGAAAGGGTGTGTGTGAAAAATGGATGAGAAAAGATTGAAAATCATTCCAAAAGGGAAGAGTTGCGAAATCAGTTTAAGGTCATCTTGGCATTTTAACTTTAAGAGATATGACTTGTGGAAGTTAGGGTTCCTGCATGCTCCTAAAATTAGTTTCAAATAGTCCAGTTTGACATTTTCACTACAAATTATTTTCTGGTACTCTTCAGATTTTGAGATTTTTATAGAACAGAGAAGACATACATAAGCACCTTAGGTAAAAAATTTAGATGTTGGTTCGCTGTAATTTCTGAGATATGATTGGTGCAAGTTAGGTTTTTGAATGGTCCTTAGATGAATTTCAAACATATCAGTTTGGAATTTTCACTATAAATTGTTTTTTGGGACTCTTCAAACTGTGAAATTTTTACAAAATAGAGGATACATATAGACATACCTTAGGTAAAAATTTTAGAACCAGATTTACAAAATTGGATATGTGGCATGCTCTACAAGTTTGTTCTTGGGAAGAGGAAAAAAACAACAAGCTTTGGGAAAGTTACCATTTGGAAATTCAAATTTTGGTTAGAAATGGTAAAGATCGAAGTAGTGAGAAGAACTGGTGAAGGCATAAGCAGTGAGTAGATCTGGTGAAGCAAGAAGCAAGAATTAGACCCGATGAAGGTAGAAATATCAAGTATATTCGATGAAGGTTGGTGCAAATAAGAGATTGATGTCTCTTGTTAACTTGGTGCTTAGCGATGGGGATTGGTGTCTCCAGTAGATTGGTGTCAAAAAATATATGTAAGAGATTAGTGTCTGTTTCTATTATTTTGGTTAGCGGTGGGTATTGGTGTCTACAAAGATCTATAAGAGATTGGTGTCTCTTGCTAAGTTGGTGCACAGAAGTGGGGATTGGTGTCTCCAGTAGATTAGTGTATATGAAGATCCATAAGAGTAGGTTGGTTCCAACCAGGATTTGTACCAATGAGGATTGGTGTATCTAGTAGGTTGGTGCCTACAAATATTTTTAACTGTAGGTTGGTGCCTACAAATATTTTTAACTGTAGGTTGGTGCCTACAAATATTTTTAATAGTAGGTTGGTTCCTACAAAAAATTATAAAGAGAAGTTTTGTAGTTTTCTCCCAAAAGGATTTCCATGTAAATCTTGTGTTCCATGTTCTATAGTTAATAGATCTTATTTACAATTTGGTTTTCATTGATGTCAACCTCGATAGATAGGTGAAATATCATTGATTGATTCGTTTGAGAAACATTGTCAATATTGGACATAATGTTATGAACATGACTTGAATGTCAAGCATTGTCAATATTGGACATAATGTTATGAAGTTGAATTGAATATCAGTAGAAATATAATATTGACTAATATATTGTATGATCTTGATGCACTTAACCTATATTGTATGAGGTTGATGAAATCACCCTAATGGTGATATGATTTATGGTGGATTGTGTCATTAACATCCATGCACAAAAAGAAATTGTGAAGAAATTGTCCAGATAAAAATGGTAAATGGATAATCCAATATGGATGCATACAAATCACAAATGAGAATGTTGGACATGGTGTTATAGTGTTGGAATTGATGTCAATTAAGATTATTATGGGCATCAATATAGTCATAGAGTCAAGAATTCTAGTATAAACATCTCAGCAAGAAGTTGAAAAGGTCGAAGGTTGAAGTCAAAGAAATCGGAGGGTCGAAGATATGAATCTTCTGGCTAGGTCTTGATCGGCGAACTAGGGTTCTGCAGGTCTTTTGCGGTGCAGGGGTCCAGCAATGGCCCCATCGGGGCATCCGCCACCCAGTGGAGGAGGGCCGACGAGCGACTCTTACAGTCAAGCTACAGCCGGCGGCAAGGATGCGGAAAGGACCAAAAGGCCGGACTTTGAGCCGCCGCCAGACATATACTCGACCATTTGGGAAGAAGGCACATCCAAGGACCGTGAAATGGAGATCGACCATGAGAAAGCAGCCTCCACCCCCACTGCGGCCGCTCCACAGGCTCCACAGGCCCCCAAATATGTGATTAGTTCACCACGCATTGAAGAG
>SNQJ01S0003041.1:108025-121449 GCA_010110895.2 Picea sitchensis
AAGGTTTGATAACATTGGACACAAATGGATTGAAGGTGAAATATCAATATCAAGATTTAGGCCTTATTATGTGGACGATTTCTTGATACACATGTATAGAAAAACCAAGCTCATCTAATAATATTTTGTAAAAATTACATGCAACATTCATAATTAAAACTTGAAATAGAAAAAAATAAACTCTACATGTGACAATTGGAATAAGAGATAGGATAAAAAAGGAGATTTAAGGATTGAAAGCTACTACAGTGTAACTTTCATCACCATTGCCTAAAATGCATCATACAAGAACTTGAAATATCTAACCAATTTCCCATATTATGCTGTATATGACTTTGGCCCTTCGATGTGGTCATATGAATACTCGATGTAACCATGATTGTATCCACTCTAGTAATCAAGTTTTACTTGGCATTGGATGTCCACATCTTCAAGCCGATGTGTTTGAATAGACAATATATAATGACAATGTTCTTTGGTGGGCTTCTGAATGATGTTGTCCAATTTATAACACAACCTTTGACTAAGGATTTCCTGAGATATATAAAACCTTCATAATATCTTATGTTCTATGTACTTCTTAACTGAACAAGTAACATTGTAGACACTTTATTTAATAGTTAAACCATTTTTTTTTTAATATATAACCCATCCAATGAACATAGTTCACACACACACACACGAAGAGGTAAGGCTATCTCCAGAACAATTTTGAAGATTGGAGTGAATCTCACCTTGCATCTTGGTACCTTATTTAGAGTCGTCGAAATAAATGTTTTATCACCCAACAACCTTGTGTACTCTTCTTTCCACATGGTACACGAGGGGTGAAAAAGAAGACAATGTCCCTCTCATTTCTCCTGGTTCATCATTCTTGTATCCTTCATTCCCTAATTATATCCACTCTCCTCCCATAAATTTCCTATGTAACAAAATCCCCTTCTCTTAAAATTCTCCCTTATTAATCACCTCCTTACTCAAGCCACATGTCTCCAACAAAACATATTACATGTGTGAAAATGTTTAAGCATTCCCTTTCATCCTTTTTATTTTATTATATTAATGATTTTAACCATACTCTGTAAAAACAATATGGTTTATCATATAATAAAAGGAATAATGGTAATTATTGTTTAGAATACCATTTCAAGAAAAGATCATTAGATTTTTCATAAGCAATGAAGTCTTGAGGAGTGGTCATGTTATGATGCTAGGTAAAGTTATACATTTTAGGCTGAGTTGAAAGGAAATGGTGTCCATCCTCAACCTCTTCTATATCACAAATTCTATAAATTTTCTCATCCCACGACATTTTTAGGTTAGCCCAGTGACTAGTGTCACTATGTATGTCATGAGAATTTATCTTGATAGTGACTAGTGTCACTATGTATGACTAGGTTAGTGACTAGTGACTAGTGACTAGGTTAGCCCAGTGACTAGTGTCACTATGTATGTCATGAGAATTTATCTTGATAGTGGTGTAATATCCCCGTTTCTAATCCCCACAATTATAATGTAATTGTGAAAATATTAATTAGGTTGGTTAGCCAATATGATTTAGCAAGATAGCCCATATTGATTAATATGGCCAAGGGCCAAATTATGTTTTTTTCACATTAAAATAATTAATAAATAATAATCGTTGGTTGTGGTACAAGAAGGACTGCAACAACAAGGGGGATATGATTCCACAAGAGAGGGGGCTAAAGAGGGGTCCAAGGTGTTACCCATTTATATTCATTTAGCCAATTCATATTAATGTTTATCCACCTTTGAAGTATCAAAGAAATATTAAAGTAATGTAAGAGTGGTAGGTGGGAAGGTCAAATTACACAATTTATGACAGCACGGGCTAAGCCCAACCACTTTTTGGGAAACATGTGAATCAAGCTTACACAAGAAGAAAATAAAATTCAAGTGCCTTTTTGGGTCAAATTTTCATGTTGGATTTTGGGAGCATGAAGGGGGTTGAGTGTTGGAAAAAGAGCATAACATTATGCTCTTTTTCCAACACTCAACCCCCTTCATGCTCAAAAAAACAACCTACATTTGTATGTTATTCTAGTGGGTGCCCTTCATTATGATTTCCATGATGAGATCCACTGGAGCCCATGCAATGTATTTGAGCTTGATTTTTGTGGGGGGAAATTTATCATCCACCTTAAAGGTGTCTAGTAAAGGTTGGAACTATGGTCGAGGTAGCTCCACATTAAATAATAGGTGCAAGGCAAGGAAAGGAAGAATAATCAATTTGAAAGAATTTTCACCCACAACCTTGGCGATGGTGTAAGGCCCACATTAGAGTGGTATAAAACTCTTGTGGAAGCCTGTGAGGTTCTCTTTCTACAAATGCACTTGAACACTTTTTCACCAATTTGAAACTTGTTAGGAAACGAATGTTGGTTATGTCATTTCTTATACTTGGCATTGGCCTTCTCCAAGATATTATGAACCTATTGTTGCAGGTGTTGTATCTATTCAATGAATTTGGTTGCTCTATTGGCCTTGGTCATATCCTAGGAGGACTCTATCAGGAAAGTTGGAACTGGCAGAGCTACATCAATGGAGGTCAATGGTTCGAACCCCAAGCACACCTTAAAAATGTCTATGACTAATAGAGCCATGGAGGGATTTGTTATGGCAATGCTGAAAATATGGGAGGCTCTCATCCCATGTACATGGATTCTTGGAGTTGTACATGTGTAGGATATGCATAATCATCCCCTTGACCATCTCTATTTTTCCATCTATTTGGGGATGAAAGGAACTTGATTTGGTTAACTTAGTGTCCATGAGAGACCATAGGATGGACAAAAAGGTGATAAGGGACATGTTGTACCTATCTAAAATGATGGTCAATAGTAGCCCAAAATGAACTCAAAAATGTGCAAAGAAGAGTTTACCAATCTCCTTGGATGTGATACTCTTTTTGCAAGGTGTCAAAAATGACCATCTTAGATAACTGATTGACGACCATAAAATTACAATTGTGACCATGTTTGTTGGATGGAAACCCTAACATATAATCAATGGAGATAGTATCCCATGACTTATATGGTGTAGGGAGAGGGGTGCATATCCCTTATTTCCAGATGGATGGATTAGCGATGGCACAAGTAGTGCACAACTTCATGAACTAGTCGATGTCATGTTGAAGCTTGGGCTAGTAGAAATTATTCGGAAATAGTGCTACTATCTTCCCCACTCCAAATTTCCCTTCCACCCAACTACAATGTGCCAAAAAATATTAGCCTTTCATGCTCACTCGAAGGAACACAAAGATGGTTGATATAGAACAAGAGTGCATCTTGGAGGTGGAGGTTCAAAAATTTCTTCTTGGCACTCAAAGTATAATCATTAGCATAAAATTTAGAGTCACTGATGTAGAATTGTGACCACCCATAGGTCTCGTGTTGTAGTATTCCATATGCAAAATAGTATGCAGAACATAAATATTTTAGCATATAAATGGTAGAGAAACAATTATATAACCAGAATAATACCATAATAACACCAGAAAGAGCACCTTGATTAATGATAGCAATGTTCACTTGCCTCTTTGATGGGGAAACGTCCAACAGATCAAAGCTCTATTACAATAATCTCCAAGAAAAGATTTCTCATACCATCTACTCCTATTTATACTAAATCTATCTATCCAAAAGAACAATCTAGAGGAATATCCTTCTAGAAGCAGAAGCTTCTATTAGGTCGCCTTACATTTGACTTATTCTTCCTTTACTACTAGGCCTTATTAATATTGACCTTTATAACATGGAATTATATTATTCTACCTACATGAGGGATTAGGGAGGTTAGGTCCCTAATATGCCCTCCCCCTTGAAGAACAACCTTGTCCTCAAGGTTGGAGATGAGGAAATTGTTGTAGAATGGTGGTTGACTCCCAGGTGGAATCTTCCTTGATAGTGCGATGACGGAGACGACACTCTCACTGGGCCAAGACGGCTTGTGGCTGCAACCATATGGAACCTTCTTCATCCAAATTAGGGAAACTAGTTTGAGTTTGGAACTTAGTTACAATCACCTTCTTTAAGTAGGAAACATGAAAAATGGGATGGAGATTCGACTGACTCGGTAGAGCTAATTGATAGGCTATTGTTCCCACACGCTTGAGAACTGTATAAGGACCATAAAATTTGGGAGCAAGTTTCTGACAGTGTTCAACTTTGAGTGAAGTTTGCTTATAAGGTTGTAGTAGAAGAAACACCTGGTCCCCTTCAACAAAATGTCATTCGAAACAACCTTGATCTGCTTGTTTCTTCATGTGATTTTGATCCACGACCAAATTGTCTTTGAGGGAACGAAGAATAGCCTCTTGGACTGTAATATTTTTGTCAACCTCCTAAACCTTCGAGACCCTTGACATATATGAGAGAACCGATAGGAGATTTTGGCCATAGATTGCTTTGAAAGTAGTCATGCAAGTAGTTTTATGGTAAGATGTGTTATACCACCATTCAACTAGGGTAACCATTGAGCCCACCGATTTTTCCTCTCATATGAAAAACACCTCAAATATGTTTCCAAACACTTGTTGACAACTTCAATCTAGCCATCCATCTAGGGGTGATAGGGAGTGTTGAGATGCAATTGGGTGCCCTGTAGCTTGAACATTTCTTACCAAAAATTGCTGGTGAAAGTCTCTGTCAGAGACAATAGAATTAGGCATGCCATGAAGCTTGAAGATATTATCCATGAAGACTTGAGCCACTGTGGCGGCTATGAATGGATGTTGAAGAGCACAAAAATGAGCATATTTGAAGAGATGATCTATGACCACCATGATGACTGACTTATTGCCCGATATAGGTAAGCCTACAATGAAATCCATAGAAATATCTCTCCAAATAGCAAGGGAAATCGGAAGCAGTTGGAGTGTGCCCAAAGCTTTGACAATTTCTTCCTTGTTGCATGGACAGACCTCACATTCATCCACAAAGGTGTGGACGTCCTGTTTCATACCATCTCAGAAAAAAAGAATGTTTGACCCGTTCATAGTTTTTCATATACCCTAAATGCCTGGATGTGGGTGAGGCATGAAGTTCAGAAAGCATTGTGGATTTAAGTTGTGATTGTTAGCATAAATAAAAACAACCTTTGTAGTGAATCTCTTCATTGTGCTAAGAGTACGCTGGAGAAACTGAAGAATTGTGTTGCAATTGGTGGAGTAGTCTAGAATTTTTGGGGTCTTGCAGCCATTCATGACTAACATCTTGGATCCAATCTGGTATAATGAAGGAGAGGGAGAAAAGGGACCCGTCTTTTTCATATTTCCGGGAAAGAGCATCTACCGCTACATTTTCCTTTCCCTTCTTGTAAATGATCTCATAATCATAGACAAATAGCTTGGTCACCCATTTTTGTTGCGTCCGGGATGAAATTCATTGTTCGAGGAAATACTTGAGACTCTAATGATCAGTTTTGATTTGGAATAGTTGACCCAATAAATAAGGATGCCAAATATCCACAACATGTAGAATAGCTAACATTTTCTTTCCATAAATGGATTGGCCCAAATGTTGCTCTGAAATTTGTTTTCTAGTGAAGGCCAAAGGCCTGCCATCTTGCATGAGGATGAGTCCAATTCCTTTCTCGGAAGCATCACATTCCAATATGAAGTCTTTGTGAAGTATGGAAGTTCTAGGACATAGGTTCTGGAAGTAGCAGATGGAGCGTATATTGGGGGTTTTTCTTGAGAAACCAATTGTTTCATTTGGTATCGGTGCTTCGTGAACTTTGAATTCGTTCAGGGTCCTTTGGAATCTTACGAGTCCACTTGTCTTCAGTCTCTTGAAGAGATTTGGACTTTGATATCCTGGCCATATGTTTGGTCTCGACTGTGGATTGTACCCGCCTGGAGGTTGACTGCAAGTTGGTAACCTTAGTGGCCTTTATTAGGTACCTATAGAGGTGACTGTGGGGGGATTTCCAAAGTACAGGGGGCAGACATCGTATCACACTCTCAGTACTCTTGGAGGGTGATCCCACTAAAGAAAGGGTTGCTTGCACCAACAAGGGATGTTATGTGGAGGGAAAGGTAACTGCTTCTCACTTCTTCGCTTGAGGCTTCATATCCTGTCTTCGGAAGATCCTTGAGCCTATTGTTGCTTGGTTGATTTCTTTTAGTTTTCATAGGAGTATGTTTCTTTGACTTTCGTATTCGACCTTAGGATCATATATTTCAAAGTATACAAGGTATGGAACCAGGCGTTCAGGAACCTCAACGCAATCTTTATTACAAAGCAATGATTGCATATCACACTTCTGAAACTGGGAGCATCACTCCTGGAAGTGGCCAACACGTTGAAGAACCGGTCCCAACATTCGTAGAAATATTTGCATCTTTCATGAATCCTTCGTTTACTGATCCATTTGGCTAACCACTCATTGATCTTCCATCCAAAAGATATGTTGATTCTTATTCTTCTTATCGATTACCATCCGATTTCACCACTACACAATCTTTTGGCGTGAACCCACCATCTTTTGGTTTTCCTAAAGGACTTGGGAACTCATCTTTTTCCACAACTTCTGTAGTTAATATTGTTGGTGCTTCATCCTTACCGGAAATCTCATTGAACTGGGTAACCCCAACTCAACCACTTGTGCATTCATCTCATTTCGCACATGGGTCTGGTAATATTCCTACTTCATTATTTACGCATATGCACACACCAAGTGCCTTACTTGGTCGTTCCATCGGTCAAATGGCCATAAGTCAAGTCATTCACACAACCACAATTTCACAAGATACTCAACCTCCATCTCACACATCGTAGATTATTACACCATTCATTGGAGGTCAATCTTCAATGGGAGGCCAACCTTCAGCTGGGGGGAAACATTCAGATGCAGGGAAACTTTTTACTGGGGAGAAACCTACATGGTTGCAACATCAAAAATCCTGGGGGAAAGATGCTCCTGCAAGTCCTTTTATCCCTACTACAACGAGCCTGCATCCTTGATCCGGATCTCGGGGGCTGAGATCTGGATGGCTTGAATGCCGAGAGAGGATGAACTTAGAAATGCCAATCTTGTATAAAAAGAAGCATGGACAAAAACAACATGTAAATGAAGTACTTGGGAGGTGAGGCTCAAAGAAGAGCCTCACATATAAAACTAACTACTAGTAAATCACTCAGAGCTAATGAATCTCACAATGAACAATAAAAAATATGAGAGAAACCAAAATGAGTAACTTGATATTATGAGAAGGCTTGCTAGACCTTTATATAGCATTACAAAATGGTCCATTAGACAAAGTCCAAAAGAGCTCATTAAATGAGTCTCTATTATTATTATAATAGATCTAACTACCTAACTAAATAATTAGTGGAAAATAAAACCCAATACAATAATGGAGAGGTGGGACTCTCTTTGACCCATATGGACAACATGTTATCCCAATTAATTAATGAGGAGGTGGGCATCTCCTTGATCCACATGGAAAATCTATTAGATTTATAGATTTATGACATTTGCATCTGAATTTAGACCATATACCCCTTAAAATTTGGATCATTCCTCCCCAATTAGAAAATGATGGTCCCCATCATTTCACCCATGCTAAAAATAGAAACCCCATTATTGTACCATTATGATTACAATGTGAAAATATCCAATGAACAGAAGGGTTTTGTGTGGTTGACCCATAACCGTGGATTTGTGGTTGACCCATAACCTAGTTGATAATGACATTGTACATGGGTAGAACAATAAATAAATTTTAATAAAATCCCAAAATAATATTGAAAAATCATGACTTTGGGGGCTATGAACATCCTTCTGCAAATATATTCATAAGTTATGCTACAGGTGATGAAATCAAATTCCATCGAAGACCCATTTGAGCTACTGAAGAGATATTTGCATTGGTATATGGAACTTTTTTTGAGGTGGCCCATGGAGTGAGAAAAACTAGTCCGAATTTGAAGGGTGTGCGGTCACGCTAGTTACAGACATGTGTTGCTTCAAACAAAGATATCTCATAAATCAAACAACGAAATAAAATTCTGCGAAATACCCATTTGATATATTGAAGATATATTTCTATCCATATGTGGAAATCCTTCTGTATTTTAATGAGAAGGGAGAAAAAGACATTTGAATATGGTGGTACGTGCGGCCTCTTTGGGTCAAATACATGCTCAGATTCAATCGATGATATCTCGCAAATCATGAAGAAAAATGAGATTCCGAGAAATACCCATTTGATATATGGAAGAGATATTTCTAGCCATATGTAAAACTCCTATTGTAGTTTCCTGATCAGGGATAAAATTACCATTGAATATGGTGGTACGCATGGCCTCCTTGGGTTAATTACATGCTGAAATTCAATCGATGATATCTCTCAAACCAGGAAGCCAAATGATATTCTATGAAATACCCATTTGAGATTTTGAATAGATATTTCCAATGAGCTATGGAAGAGCCTTTCAAATGCTATGTAGAGGTCACACCACCTCTTTGAATTTTTCTGAGTGTAGAGGGCCACAAAGGATGCCAAGGGTTTGTAGAGCAGCATGGGTTGTTGTAGAGGTTGTGGAACCTCCGTGGGTAGCATGTACACCTTGTAAATTTGTTGAAAATGATGCAGACCAATAGATGTAGTGGATCCATGTATAGATGTAGTGAATCCATGTATGGATGTAGTGAATCCATGTATGGTTCTCCTTGTAATAGTGAACGAAGATCTGAGGGTAAAAAAAAACCCTGTAGTGCCTATGGACCAACTGCGATGCTTACAGTGTATGGCCCGACAAATGGATTCTGATAGTACCAAAAGGAGGTTGGTGATTGTTGCAAATGTTTGAACCCGCAACATGCTTCAAAACCTTGTCACGATGGACAACGAACCTCCTCTCATACCACTGATCTGGATCGTGGAGGTTGAGATCTGGATGGATTGAATGCCGAGAGAGGATGAGCTTAGAAATTCCAATCTTGCATAAAAAAAAAGCATGGACAAAAACAACATGTAAATGAAGTACTTGGCAGGTGAGGCTCAAAGAAGAGCCTCACCTCTAAAACTAACTACTAGTAAATCACTCAGAGCTAATGAATCTCACAATGAACAATAGAAAATATGAGAGAAACCAAAATGAGTAACTTGATATTATGAGAATGCTTGCTAGACCTTTATATAGCATTACAAAATGGTCCATTGGACAAAGTCAAAAAGAGCTCATTAAATGAGTCTCTATTATTAGTATAATAGATCTAACTACCCAACCAACTAAGTAGTGGAAAATAAAACCGAATCCAATAATGGAAAGAGCTCATTAAATGAGTCTTTATAATAGATCTAACTACCTAACTAACTAAGTAGTGGAAAATAAAACCCAATACAATAATGGAGAGGTGGGACTCTCTTTGACCCATATGGACAACCTGTTAGCCCAATTAATTAATGAGGAGGTGGGCATATCCTTGATCCACATGGAAAATCTATTAGCTTTATAGCTTTATGACAATTGAATCTGAATTTAGACCATATACCCCCTAAAATTCGGATCAATCATGGACATACATATCCAGGAGTTTCTAATCCTTTGTGGGCTCAACCCAATCCAACAAGCATTCCTCTATAAGGAACTTTTCCCTATCAATCCGTAGACCCCACGATTTCAATGCAAAAGTCCCTTCCACAACCATACATAGGGGGGCCAATAGGTCAACCGTAGTATGTAGGAGTTTCATCTCTTCAGTCACGATACATGGGTGGAAAAATCGGACAACCACCTTACATGGGTGGACAACCTGGGCAGTCACCATATATGGGAGGACCATCTAATTTTGTCGTCTCACCACAACCCGGATATGATCCTATTGGTGTTCCCACACAATATGTTTATCACAAGTATCCACAACCTAACCGACAACTTCCATTCTTGGCTACGTTATATTTTCCAGATCTGTCGCATTTAAAAAATGATCCCATCCTTCATGCCCCTTTTTGCCCTACCATCCCTACCAAATTACCATCCGACATCCTGAAATTCAATGGAAAACCTGGGGAAGATCCTAGCAATCATGTTATAACTTTCCATTTATAGTGTTCTTCTAACTCTTTAATGGACGATTTCATCCGTCTTAGATTTTTTTAGAGAACACTTACAAGTCCAACAACGAAATGGTATATCGAACTGCCACGTAACTCCTTTCCAACTATAATTCTCTTGCCATGGATTTCTTGATGCACTTCCAGTTACCTATACGGTATGAGATCTGTACAGAACTTTTGACCTCACTCTGACAATCCTCTTTCACCCACAGAAGTCTCCAGGGGATTGTATGAGAAAATCAATATATTGTTTCTAGACATTGGTTTCGAGTGTTGTGAATCAAATAACAATATTTACGTTTTACATGTGAATGATAATAGTTTCACTTTAAGTTGATGATTTAATCATTCCTAGAAGTAGTGAAATTAATTTTAGGTTTGAAGAAACATCTAATATATACTTATGAAATGACCAACCCTTGTCTATTGCATACAAGCGTTATAAATGGATGATGATGTATTTCTTTCTTGGCAGTTGGAATCATAAGAAAGGGGAACTCAATTTGATCAGTTCAATATGTGTAAAAGTGAGCCACCTAATTTTATTCAAAAATATAACTCGGTATACGAAGCCCGTATAATAATTTAAACTTAAATAGCGGTATACATATGTACTCACCCCAACTGTTGATGAAGCTTCAATCTCAACAGGTTTTACATACATATGTTTCAACAATTCACCAATTAATCAAAGCTCTGAATAACATGCAGAATATTAATTCCATGAAAGAATATAAAGTTATATTGGTGATGTACACTTAAAATGGAAACCCAACAGTTACAGAAGAAGACTTCTTACTGGAAGAACAAATACCACCATGACTAGATATAAGACGAAGAAACTGCTTACAGAAGACATGGGAACCGCTGATACCCAAATGGAGAACTTCAAAAGGCCAAAAGCTAAAACTTGCACTCTTTGAAGGTTTAAAGATTTTTTTATGTACCCAAGATTATAATTTTGTTCATAATTTTGCCAGACTTTTACCAGACCTTTACCATGTAGATCAAATGAAATGGAACGTGAATTGAGAAATAAAATTAGTAATGATTGCAGGAATTTGATTTAAAGAAGCATGTAACCTAGAGAATGGCTTTCTTGGATATTAACATAGTCATGGAGATGTTTTTAAACTCTCCCTCATAGGATGGAAATGACACTAAACATCTCTCCCTCAACTTACTACTACTATATGGGCTTGGGAAGTGCTTAAGATGTGTTTTATTGATGGATGAAGATCGCCCAAAAATAAGGATATGTGTAAAAGGGTGAAAAAGTCCACATTGCTCCTCTTAATTTTCAAGGTGTTTTGCAATCAAAGAACACACAGATATCATACAAGACACAATGCAAGAGAAATAGAGATGAACACGCAAAAACAACCCGATCTTTTTCATTAGATAAAGCATTTATTTATACACACTTAGATGAAGCTGGATCGTAGATCATGAACATAGATCAAGGGCTCAGATTATCTCTTCTAGACACTTCTCCTCACTCTATCAAGTTTATTTATTACATCTTATCTCTAACAAC
This sequence comes from Picea sitchensis, assembly GCA_010110895.2. NCBI lineage: Eukaryota > Viridiplantae > Streptophyta > Pinopsida > Pinales > Pinaceae > Picea > Picea sitchensis. The sequence continues at coordinate 119,650 of SNQJ01S0003041.1, forward strand.
TACTTTGATTGACTTGTCTCTTACTTAGTCACATAGATCATCAAGTCCCTGTGAACATAGGTTTAAGATCATGGTGATTTTCATGGTGGCAAATGTTTGTTGAATGATTAATAGGCAGGAAATATTTAAAAAATGATTTAGATTTTCAAATATATTTTATCGAAAAATGCTTTAGATTTATTCATAAAAGTACTACTCTATGATATGTTCCTTTGTAGCAAATAGCATGCACTGGCATGTTGATTCCCTGTCAAACATCTTTTTTTTTTTGCTATATACATGGAATTCACTTCTCTATATTATATTTGTTTCATTGTTTGTTCTCTCACTAAATATGAAGATTATAAAACATATGTTACTCAGGGTTTTTTTCTGCGTTTCCTTTCTCCCACTTTAAAGGTATGCTAGTTAAATAATAGTCATATTTTTTGAAATATAATGATTTTTTGAAAAAAAAAATTATATAATCATTCATTTAAAATTATTTTTGAATCAAATTTAATCAATTAAAAATTTGATTTTGATGTGAGGTATCTGGAACCTATAATTATGTAAAAAATTTAAATTAAAATTGAATGGAAATCATGTTTAATTAAACAATTTTCAATTACATGACAATTATGTTTAAAAACTTGAAACCTAGTTGTCTCGATCCTCCAAAGTAGGTCTCTTGAACCCACTAATCCAGCCCTATCAAAAAATTTTGTGTAACCATCTCTTTTTTCCTAACTAAGTTTTTATGAATTTTCTTTTAATAATACAACTGTCTCTATATATAAATATAATTGTGCCTTAACATTTATATTATATTTTCGTAAATATTTTTAGACTTTTAAAATACTGGTTTTGTATATAAACAAAAATGCATTGTCATGGGACACATACCAATAATGGGTTTTGTGAAAAAAAAGCCCTCTCATAGAAATTTTATTTATATGATTTTTTTAAAGAACTTGTTCTTTTACACATTAATTTTGAGAAGTATTTACATGATTCTTTAAAGAACCTGTTTTTTTAACACATTATTTTTTAATTCTCACGAAATTTGTAGATTTGACTCGTATATTTTTCCCTGATTTTCTAAAAAAAAAAAATCCATGGTTCCCTATTTTCAGAAAACATTAGTGTACACACATGAGCAGATATACCAACAGAATTAAACAATTTCACATAATCTCTACCAATGCGGCTAGTTTGAGCAGGATTGTAAGCTTCAGGTGTACCCACGGCCATAAAATTGGTACCACCACCAATATTTCCTACACTCTGGTTACTTATTGCAGTGTTACTTGCATGCCTTCGTTTGAAGTACCAGCACATTACACTAGGCGCACTGGCGGAAGACGCAATTGTGAGTTTTGTATCTAAAACATTGGAGATTGCGTATCTAAAACATTGGAGTTTTGTATATATATATATTAATAAAAAGTTAGTATTTATCACCCTCGACAAATCAAATATATTTGTTATTATTTTAAAAAATTACATTATACATTCATATATCAATTCAAGAGAAATAATAGTTACTTTCTTGTTTTGGTAGAGATTAATATTTAAAAATCATTTAATAAAAGAACCAAAGTACCTATATAAATCAAACACATATATAAAAAAAATAAAAAATATATATAATTATATATATATTGTTTATCACCCTCGACAAATCAAATATATTTATTATTATTTTAAAAAATTACATTATACATTCATATATCAATTCAAGAGAAATAATAGTTATTTTCTTGTTTTGGTAGAGACTAATATTTAAAAATCATTTAATAAAAGAACCAAATTATCTAT
>SNQJ01S0003041.1:123263-135893 GCA_010110895.2 Picea sitchensis
ATTTTATGGTTGTAAACAATTAAAATTATAATATATATTGGATTACATTAAAGATAAATGTTATTAGTCATCGAGAAGTGATGAATGAAGACAAAGAAGATGACATTAATCTTATTAGATGGAATGAAGAGAATATATGAATTTGAAAATTGTAATTTTAATATAAGGATTTGGCACAATTTTCGAATATTTGATATTTCGTTTCTACTTTATATATTGAATATTTGGTTTCTTCTTCAAATTTGAACCTTCCAATTTATAATTTAACTTTACTCAATATGAAACCTTTTTCAAGGGTGTGGTAAAAGGTTAAACCAAAGAGAAACAAAAAAAAGATGGAACTAGTTCATTAATTTGTAATATATTTACATATATTTTTGAAATAGGGAGGACATATTTCCAAAGCTTATGATACAATAGGGAGGAAATTTTCTCTTTCCCATCACCAATGGCGTCCAAGTTCGACGGCTCTAGGGTGGTAATTTTCTAGAAAAGACCTTTTACAAAGATATGCCTACCCCTCTCAAGCATGGATTGAAGGTCTAACTTTTTCTTACCTATGCAATCCTTGTCAGAGCGGTTCTTTTAGGAATTTCATCAAATAGTTGGAAAGCATATATGGGCTTTGGCACTGTGAAAATAGTATTTTGCTTGTTCCATTCTTCTCCTCAAGTCTAGGTTACAACATTTAGTAATCCACAGCCAAATGAGAACCAACATGATTCAAGGCTATTGTCACTTTTCCTCATTCCCCATTTCCCTTGTTACACTTCATGTTGTATGAGGTTACACATTGATGGATATTTCTTGTTGGTTCCTTGGATAATTTGCACCTATTAGGAGGGATTCATCTTTATGGAGCCACGTTTCTTCATGGCCTTAGATCATTTGATGGAGATATTTGGTTTGGGAGAGTCTCGGTTCTCCTTGATTGGATGATTGTGCTTGTTGCTTGGTGGTATTCTCACATGTCTTTACCTTGTTGGTAACCCCTTGGTTGCACCTTTGATGGATGTGGAACATACTATCTCATTATGGTGGTTTAGTATAATGCGTATCTTGGATATGGATGATGGTTCTAACCACTAAGGGGTTGGATAATGATGTTAGGAGGTAGATGTTTCATGATGTTGTTGATGTTTCTAGTGTGTTGATGTATGATGTTGGTGTCACTAGGATGGGGTTTTCTACATGGTCCTCATGTGTTGGATGTTTGATGGGGGACACACTTGATGATTGGACGGGGTTAACATTTATTTGCTTCCCCTTCTCTTATGATGTTTCTATGGTGGGATTATTCATGTTGTATTTATGGGATTTTCCTAGGTGATTTAACTTTCTGACGTAACATTTGCTAGACATCACCTATGGGGGAACATATTTCATGATTTTAGTACCCTAATTGATGTGTTATTTCTTAAGTTTGAGTTAACAAGGGGATACTACATATGATTTTATGGTGATCTAACATTTTCCTAAGGTTAGATGGTGATTTTTTATGCAATAATCCCTTGGTGGTGGTGCACATTAGGTTGGACTTTATGTTTTTTTGTTTATGTTTTTTTGTTATCATGGTGGAGCTTTTCTAGGGAGCTTTTATTTACATGGTACACCATTTTATTAGAGTGCACCCCTCATGATTCATGATTCATGGAACATGTTTCATGATTTTAGTACCCTCATTGATGTGTTATTTCTTAAGTTTGAGTTAGCACGGGGTTTCTACATATGATTTGATGGTGATATAACCTTTTCCCAAGGTTAGATGATGATTTTTTATGTAATAAACCCTTGGTGGTGGTGCACATTAGGTTGGACTTTATGTTTTGTTGTTATCATGGTGGAGTTTTTCTAGGGAGAACATCTTTTATTTACATGTACAACACTTTATTAGAGTGCACCCCTCATTAGCACACATGTTCATGGTGATTTACTCTATTGGTGACTAATTGGGAGGAGGAATATGGTTATATTTGAGTATTAACCTTTGTGCACACATGTTGAGGTTGATTTCATTGTTCAATGGTTAAATTAATCTAATTTATCTAGATTAAGGTTAACAACTTGGATGCCCTACCTCATTAGCCTCATTTTCACATTTGAGGCGGTCATTTGGAGTTGGTTGAGGTTGTGTAGTGGTGCACCCCCACCTTTTGGGCATAGTTTTTTTTTTACGAAAACGGATAGTGATATTGAATAAAAGGTGGACTAGCCACTGATTCAATTACAAAAGGGCCACGCTTGTCGGCGTGTCTGCCTGCCTGGAGTATCCTCCAAGTACTTTAGCAATAACTATAATTCTTAACTTAAAATTCTAACATAACTTAACCAGATACAGAGTTATTTACAACGTTGGCTTCTATACAAAATGCCAAACTTGCTAAGGAGGGGAGGCCACGTTTTCCTGCTCCAAGACTGTTTCAATTTCTAGGATCTTGCTTCTAATCGCTATTGAGTTGAGCCATTTTCGCCTCTAGCTGATCGATTCGTTCCTCAAATTCTTGTTGGGGGTTCTTGAGTTCCCTATGCAGCTTGCCAAGCTCCTCTGTAAACCTAATTTTGGTTGTGGTAATGTCCTCTTCTAACTTCTCCATACGCCTTCCTTCTTTAGAGTCCAAGTTTTCCAAGAAATCCAGCTGGAATTGAAGCAGCTGCTTGAGATTTTCCAGCGCTGTATCCATCGCTTTGAGTCGTTCCTCAGTGTTGGGTTTGTTGTTCGACCTTGATGCCATCTCTGAACGCCTTTCGCTTCTTCCTGCACCTTGGTGCTTCGCTGGGGAATACTCCAGAGATCTCTGCAATGAAATGGGGTGAGTCTGAGGGGGTGCCTTCAGTTTATTCCCTCCTTCCTCCATGCTCATGATTTCCAATTGATTCGCTGAAGCCATGGGGTATGGGCGAGCTGATTTCCTGTCTCCTCCCTGTCTAAGGCTCGCTTCCTAATTTTACTATGCCTTGTCCCCTTCGCCCAACTTGTTCTGACGCGACTTGACCTGAGTGATCCCCCTGATTTCCCTGTCTGCTGATTCATCTTGCTTTTGATCTTGACTTAGAAGCGTGATTATCATGGTTCAAGGAAGTGCCACGCTGGAAATCGTTTCATTCACCTTCAAAATTCTCGGCGCTAGGAGTGTGCCTTTGTTGGCTTCTGCGTCCGCTTTCCCATTTAGATCTCTTAGCGCATGGTATAACTTATAGGATTTGAAGTTCCTTAGTAGGAGATGAATCTTGTCCAATAAGTTGTTAAGACTTGCGCTCTGGGTTTTAGAATGCTGAATTAATGCTTGTATTACCACTCTGGAGTCGTCGATTATAACCAGGTCCTGGATCATGTGCCTTTGTGCCTGAATTAGCCCCTGCCAGAGAGCCAAGGCCTCTGCTCTATTGTTGGATTCGATTCCTAGACCCAAGGCGAAGTTTATTGTTGTTGCTTCGAGGGGATTTTCTATTATCCCTCCTCCTCCAGCTTGGCCTAGGTTTCCTTTCGAAGCCCCGTCAAAGGCCAGGATATGGGCTTTACTCCTTGTTTTCCAATTGACGAAATCTTGTTTGTCTTTCCTGATTTCCCATTCCTCTTTAATTGTAGTGCTAACCTGTATGCCCGTGTGACATTGGATTTTGAAGTGGTTTAACCAGAGTTCCTCTGGTGCTTCCAGTGCTTGGTTGTTCTTTGTCTGGTGTAAATAAGGTGCAGTTTCTCCAAAGAGCGCGTGAATTTTGGTTATCACTAGGGCAAGACTCCTTTTGATGTCCCTGAAGATTCTGTTGTTCCTTTCCAGCCATAGGCTCCACGGGATGAACTTTGGGAGAACTTTCCACAGAGCTACTTTTTTTTGTTTTGAATGGATAATAGGAGTCCCATTGGAGGAGAAGGCTTCTTGTGTATAGCGGGAGGTTGATGGAGTTTTGTGTTCCTGGTGCTAGCTTCCAGACTTCTTTGGAGTATTCACAGTTGATAAGAAGGCAGTTTGTAGTTTCTTCAGCATGTTGACAAAGGGGGCACCTGTAGGGGCCTTCCCAGCCACGTCTTTGAAGATTTTCCCCTATTTGGATGTTGTTGTGTGCAAGGGTCTAGATAAATAAGTCAATTTGAGGAATGGACTTGAACTGCCAGATTGCTCTTCAGATGGTTGGATTGGGCATGACGTTGGGAACATTAGTGATAAGGTGGTAGCCCTCTGCTGTGGTTTAGGCCGTGGCTTTCCCTCCCCAGCCTCTTTCGTCCTGTCCTTTCTTTTTGAGGGGGGATTTCCCTTGAAGACAGAGCTGTAGGGTGCTCCATTCCCTTTCAAGATTAGGTGTTCTGTTGAGCACTCCCCACCCTTTCCATGACATAAACTTGTTCTCCCCCCAAGTGGAGATGTCAAAAAGAGTAGTTATGGTTTGGCTATCCATCCAATCCTTGAGACGTAGCAGATCCTGTCTCAGCCCTAGGGGGGGGTCTCCCATGATTGAATCTTACCAAATGTTGATTTTATTTCCGCTTCTTGGCACCTAGGTGAGATGAGGGCTGAAGTGGTCCAGTGCCTTTTTGCAGAGGATGAAAATAGGGGAACCTTTTGATTCCCTGCATGGAAAATCCAAGCATCGGCTCCTAGGCCCCCTAAAATATTTTTTCCAAAGTGCCAGTTTGCTCCAAGTTGGTTTGCCAGTGACCATCGTCCACATCAACTTTGCCCCCAAAGCCGGGTTTTGAACTTGGGTTTTTTTGAAGTTAAGGCTGCCTTCCAAGAGAGGTTTTGAGGTTTTTTCCCAGTTTATCAGATGCAGTTTCCTTCTTGACTGTTTCCCTCCTTCTCACAAGAAGCATCTTTGGAGTGCTTCAATTTTTTGGATGATGGAGGCAGGGGCTAAAAGCAACGAGCTCTGATAGATGGGTATGCTAGTCAACATGGCTTTAATCAGGACAAATTTCCCTGTTAAATTTAACCAGTTTTCCCCCCAGGAGGAAATTTTATTTTTTAAATTGTCAATCAGCCGATTCCAGTGTGAAGCTTTTGGGACAGATTTGAATATAGGAATTCCCAGGTATTTGAAGGCCTCCCAGTTGGTGTGCCCTTCCATCCCCAAAACTCTTGTAATTCCCAACATTTCCTTTGGCGTGATATTCCATCCATAAATTTTTCTTTTGGCCTGACTTATTTCACTTCCTGAGACTGCAACATAAGCTTCCAATTCTTCTTTGAACTTATTTTCTATTATAGGGCTTGCACCTCTCAATAGCAGAGTATTGTCCGCAAATTGCACATGATTTATGTCTTTCACCCCTTGCGCGATTCTCAATCCCTGGAGGTTATTTTGGACTTGGGAATTTTCTAGCTGATAGCTTAGGACTGAAGCTTGGATTGCATAGAGAAGGGGCGAAAGGGGGCAGCCTTGCCTTAAACCCCTAGTGGCTTGGAAAAACTTTGTTACTTTCCCATTCACCATAGGAGCTATCCATGGTGAACCAATAAAATCTTTTATCCACTTTACAAAAGACGGGTCAAAACCAAACTTTCTCATTACTTCAAATAGAAAGTTATGTCTAACTCTATCAAAGGCATTGGCAAGATCTAGTTTAATTATCATACCTTTGTCTTTCCTCCGGACACTTGAGTGTAGGGCCTCTTGAACTAGAATGATGTTGTCAGAAATATGACTACCTTTGATGAAGCCTCCTTGGTTTTCTGGGACGATGAGAGGGAGGATTGTTTTGAGTTTGTTGGCTATTACTTTGGTGAGAATTTTGTAGCTTGTATTCCAAAGGGAGATTGGCCTGAAACGGTTGAAGGTGACTGCTCCTTTCTCTTTCGGGATAAGCGCCAGGAAGGCCGAATTGGTGCTCCCGCCCAGTTTGCTGCTCTGTTGCGATTTCTTGATCATCTTGGTGAGATCCAATTTTATTATTCCCCAACACTGCTGGTAGAATTTTGCAGTAAAACCATCCGGGCCTGGGGCCTTATCTGGATTCATTTGGTCCAGGGCCTCCTTTATTTCCTGCTGCGATACTTCCTTACTCAGCTTGAAATTGATTTCTTCCTTAATGAGACCTGGAATAATGGAGAGAGGGTACCTCTGAGGGTCTATTACTGTCCCTTGCGGTTCTGAATAGAGTGTTGCAAAGGCTTCAAAGGCTGCTTGTTTTATACCTTCTGGATCTGCAATTGTTTCATTTTGAACCCGGATTTCTGTCACTGCTTTATAGTGCTTCCTTGCCTCCGCCTGCTTGTGGAAGTAGTTTGTATTTTTATCACCTTCTTTTAGCCAGAGGCTTCTGGATTTTTGCCTCCAGTAGTTTTCTTCCTCTCTGCAAGCTCTGTGCCATTGTCTTTGAAGGCGATCCTCTTGTTGCAGGCCTTCTTGCGTGATCTCCTTGTTTTCCATTTCCAGCTGAAGGTCCTCGAGTTTATTTTGGGCTTCTATGCGCGAGGAGATTGGGTTCGGTTCGCCCTTTACCCATATTTTTAGAGTTGTCTTTAGTCTTCTTAGCTTATCTTCCCAAACATAAAAAGCTGAGCCCTTAACAGTGCTGGTCCAAGTTTTGAAAACCAGTGGGAGAAAGTCTTCATCTTGGATCCAAGTCGGGTTAAATCTGAAAGGGATGGGTCCTCGGATTTGGTCGGTTTTGATTTCTAAGTGTATGGGCTTGTGGTCTGAGACACTATGGGGTAGAATCTCTGCATTTGCTGTGAGCCCCAGTAAAAGAAAGGAGATTTGGACAAGGAATCTATCTAGTCTGGCAGCAATGTACCCAGGGCCTATTCTTTTATTTGTCCACGTGTAGAGTCCTTTGGCAGGCTTGATGTCTATTAGGCCCCAGGATGAGACTAGGTCTTCCACCCATTCTCTGGTTGGGTCTCTCACGATGGATCCCCCTCTTTTTTCCTCCTGAGCCAGGGTTACATTTAAATCCCCACCTAGAATGATATTATCAAGTTCATTTTGTTGTAAGAAGTCTTTTAGGGATTCCCAGCAATGTTTTTTTTCCACTATATGTTGTGGTACATAGATGTTGAAGAGGCTTACCAGATAACCTGAGTCTTTGTGGAGGAGTTTGGTGTGAATCCAATGCATGCATGTGTCGGAGCTGATCAAATCTATTTTGGAGGTGTTCCACAGAATGCATAGTCCTCCTGAGGCGCCTCTGGCGTTTTCGGCTATTCCTTGGCTGCCTCTCCAGACGTTCAACGAAGCTTTGAGGGAGTCTTGTTGACTCATCTTGGTCTCCTGGAGTAGTAGGATGTTTGATTTTGATGCTTTGATTATATCCTTGAGTGCTTCCTCTTTCCTCTTTCTACCAAAACCCCTACAATTCCAGGAGGTTAGAATCATCAGTTACCTTAGGGGGAGTAGTGGCCTCCTTGGGAGGCTTTGGCCTGCTTTCTAGTGTGCCGAACGCTGATCAGCTACTTGATGGTTGGTTGTGAACCCTTTAGGATGTCCTTGTAAGTCTCCTGGTCTCTTTCTTCTTTTTTGGTTTTCCTGCCTCTTCCCTTTTTTGGGGGGGTGGCCCAAGCTTCGCTTGCACCTTCTGAGTCGCTACCTGTCGAGATCTCCCCTTCCTCCATATCTTGAATTCCTTCCATCCTTTGGGGGGATTTGTTTTTCTCCCCTTCTTCTGTTGGTGTTTGGTTTCCTTTGTCTTCAGGGGTTTGGTTTCCTCTTGCTTCTTCACCTTGGGCCTCTTTACTTGGATCTGCTTCCTCTTCGCCAGATTCCCTAGCCAAAATACTGAAGTTGTTCTCCTTCTCTTTAGTTCCTAGGTTTTTGGCTTGCATTGGGACTATCTTTTCACTTCTTGGTCCTTTTGTTTTGTCTTTCCCCTTTCCAGCCTGTTGCCAGCCTTCGTCCCCTGCTTTCTCTATAATGGGGATCTTTGGGCAGTTCCTTTGGAAGTGGTCGTATTCATGACAACCTCTACACTTGAATGAAAGCTGTTCGTAATCCAGCTTTTGGAAGTGCTGCTAGTCCCCAACTTTTAGTTTTATCGCTTCCGGAAGACCTACCTCTAGATCAACTTCCACACAGATCCTTGCGTAGAAGTATTGGTCTTTTGGGTCTGCTCGATCGATGTAATGCCCCAGTCCATTTCTGATTGCTTGAAGCGAGGAGGGGTTCCAACAATGTATTGGTAGATTCGGGAGCCGAACCCAGACGGGGACGTCTTTGGGTACTTCTGAGACGGGATCAAAGCTTGGGGTCCAACGATTCAGATAGAGCCCTTGGGTGCCCATGAAGTATGGTCCATTCCTAAAGATTAGATCTCTGTCTTCCTGGGAGATGAACTCGAAGATAAAAAAACCCTCTCCCAACCACATAGCACGTTACGTTGTTTGTGATCAGCGGTCTCCATTTCCTTTGGATCCAGTTGTCCATGGATCTAGTTGAGGGCCAGAGTCCCATGAATTGACCTACTAGTCCTCGCTCTGAGAGGGAAAGAGCGGCCTTCATTGGATGATCAGGGGGGAGGTCGATCTCTGGGACGACGTCTAATCTATTTACAAAACTTGGAGGGTTAGAGGGAGGGAGATTTTTGTTGCAGGCTGCAACGAGCTTTCGAAAGGAGGTGATTGGAGAGGGAGGGGGCGGTGGCTCCCCTCCTCCCTGTGCATCCATGGCGGCAACTAGGAGCGAACCCTAGGCAGATCTGCGAGGACGTACCATAACGTGTTTAAGATTGGGGTACTCGTTATCTAATGTCTAGATCAAGCCATCACCTTTTGGGCATAGTTACCAAGGCATGCATTATTTTATTATTTCTTAGAGCTTGGTTGGCACACTTATCTAAGGCACACTCTCTTGGGTTGGTTATACATCTTTATGACATGGAATATCGAGTAATATTTTATTATTGAGTTATAACCACTCATGGCACATTCTCCTAGGGCATACTTCATTGGAGAGTATTTTATTATTCGTGAGTGGTTGAGGAAGTTAGATGGAACACTTTTCGAGGGAACACCTATCCTAGGTGCTCAGTCATCTTTATTGCATGGATATTTTAGCTACACTTATCATCATCTAACTTTCATTAGAGAACGCACTCACCTTTTTGACTTGGCATTATATATTATTTTATTGAAGGTGATTATGGAGGGGTATGTGGTAGACTTGGAGGGCCACATGTGTGTATTTTACATGCATTTACTTGGTCCTATTACTATGTTTTAGCATAACCTTGGAGGGAACACTTGTTGAGACACTTCTTTCTATTTCATCTACTTGGCATCTTGCAAATTCATCCATGGAGTTGGTTTCCTTGAGACTCACACATGTGGATTGACTGCATGCATCTTATGGACCTCTTTCAATTTTTAGAGGAGGTTGTTAGGGAGCATTGTCCTTGGAGGATTATTATATTGTTTATTCTCTCATGCATCTTGGAGGGTGAACTTAGTGAGTTATCCTAGGTGGGCCTTGGAGTACATCCTCCTATGTAGAGACTCATTTTATTATATGTTTCATGCTTGCATTCTTGGAAGGCACATTTCCATGTGGACACTTGTCATTTGACTTCGTTTGGTGCTTATTTTTAGTGGTATGCCCCCATTTCACGAGCATTATATTGTCATTTCACTACTATTTTTAAATGGGTGAGTTTTCCTTGAGAGGTTTATGTCCACGTGCATTGATTTGGTCAACCATGGATTGAAGAGAAATCTAGCTATTCCAATATTTTACTATTTGTTTGACTTGTCATGGAGTTAATTAAAAGGATAATGATTTTTTATTTGTCTATAAAAGAGACTCACTCTATAAAGAGGAGCTTCCTCTCCATTGTAATGGTTGTTGAGAATTTGGGGATTGAGGACCTCACCCCTTGGACTACATTGTACATCATTTTGGCAAGCTTAATAGAATATTAGAGGTATTGCATATATTTTATGTGAGGTTTTATTTTTGCAATTCTTTCACTTGTTTATTTTTGTAGAAAAACCTTGTAACTAGACATGAAGGCCTTTTAATGGAGCATCTACCATTTGGATAATGTATGTGAGGATTAAATTTCTCTTATGTTCATTGTTGGTGTATTAAACTTGCATCTAACAAGCTAGGTTGTGTTAAGCCCTAATATTGGCTCATTACCACTTAATTGGGGCATATTAGATTAGTAATGTTATTTTATTTATGTCGGCTTTAGGCCATTAGTTGTGATTTAGATTAGTAATGTTATTTTATTTATGTCGGCTTTAGGCCNTACTTGCGTAAGTGTTAGCGTAAGTGTGGAGATAGTTTTGAAAATTATGAAAAGTTTACTTCTTTGTAAAGCTCATAGAAATTACAGAGATTAAGTAAATTGGTAGAAATTTAAACGTTAATTCAAAAAATCAGGTTATTACAGGTGCACTTAGTGAGTTATCCTAGGTGGGCCTTGGAGCACATCCTCCTATGTAGAGACTCATTTTATTATATGTTTCATGCTTGCATTCTTGGAAGGCACATTTCCATGTGGACACTTGTCATTTGACTTCGTTTGGTGCCTTTTTTTAGTGGTATGCCCCCATTTCACGAGCATTATATTGTCATTTCACTACTATTTTTAAATGGGTGAGTTTTCCTTGAGAGGCTTATGTCCACGTGCATTGATTTGGTCAACCATGGATTGAAGAGAAATTTAGATATTCCAATATTTTACTATTTGTTTGACTTGTCATGGAGTTAGTTAAAAGGATAATGATTTTTTATTTGTCTGATAGAAGAGACTCACTCTATAAAGAGGAGCTTCCTCTCCATTGTAATGGTTGTTGAGAATTTGGGGATTGAGGACCTCACCCCTTGGGCTACATTGTACATCATTTTGGCAAGCTTAATAGAATATTAGAGGTATTGCATATATTTTATGTGAGGTTTTATTTTTGCAATTCTTTCACTTGTTTATTTTTGTAGAAAAACCTTGTAACTAGACATGAAGGCCTTTTAATGGAGCATCTACCATTTGGATAATGTATGTGAGGATTAAATTTCCCTTATGTTCATTGTTGGTGTATTAAACTTGCATCTAACAAGCTAGGTTGTTGTTTGAACCAATATAATATCACCTTTGTGGCTTTGTTTTAGATTAGCACTCCTAGCTCTCTAAGGATAATTTTCTGCATCAATTTTCAACAAGTTAAGGGTGATTTGTGGCATGCATAGCAGCCCATATTTTCCTTACAAATACATGCATTATCCCTCTTAGATCCATGCTCTTTTGACTCAGTTTTGACCAATATTTCTTAGGCACTAGCCTTAGCATTTTCCATCACCTTTTCCTTCTCACACCATTCATATTTTCACCACTTCTACAACTTTTTCCTTCTCACACTATTCATATTTTCACCACTTCTACAACCATTTTTTTTTGTGAAAGCTTACTCTTAAAGCATCACCTAGAGCTCCACTCCATAGCCTTAACAATCTTATCGGGAAGGAAGTCCTCCTTGAGTTGGAGAAGAATCAGCCAAAAGAGAGAAAAAGCCACTAAGATGACAGTGAGTAACTTTTTAAGTTGGTCAAAACTAATCCATCGTGCTTGGAAATTCATATCATTTATCATTTGGAGGTGCTTGATTGTGTTGTAACAGCCTAAATTTTTTGTCTACCATGATTAACAACTGAAACCTCGAACGATTCCCATTGCTCATCATCTTCCATATTTCCTTTTCAGGATCCATGTGTCCTTTTGAATGCTTCACAACATCCTTCCAAAATGAAATTCGTGCCAATAGTTTTAAGGCGAGGATATGAAAACCAAGGCGACAAACAGTTTCATCGAAAGAGATAAAAAGATGTATGGAAAGCAAACATTGACCAATATCCCAGAAACTGAGCTCAGGGGTCAACGATTTAACATGCATGGAGCAATTCTGCCTGGCAAATAGACTTAGAGATAGCTGCTGTTAAATTCATCGTTAGTGCGAGGGCAAGTGAATACGCTCGCATGCTGCTGAGATCTCCCATGACATTACCATGGCCGAGCGGGTGGCCGTCCACGGTCCTTTTCACGGCTTCTTTCTGTTCCGAAACATCTTCTCCTTCTGATGGATTGGTAGAGGGTTTCCAGGCATTAACGTTCTCCTTGCCTGCAATTGGTCGGAGGTAGATTAAGAAAGTCATTGACTTTCATTTGAACTTTGTGGCAGACAACAGGGGACGATGATGAAGCGATATCTGGAGGGGAGGGGACAGGGAGTGGCCCGACGAACTATCCAACAAAAGTATCAATGCCAGAGCCAACGTATGCGACCAAGAAACTAGGGTTTCAATGCCGCCGGATGGAGAAGCATATAGGAGCGAGGGCATTCGAGGCGTTGGCCAAACGTTTTAGGTTATTTTGGTTCAAATCTGGTCATATAAATTTGGACAAAATCGTTATTTTTTGCTGTTTAAATTGTATTTCCGGATGTATAAATGGATTCAGCGTGTTGAAAAATACCAGGGGCACTTGGATTATACAAACTTAGCCACTCAAATCTGTAGATTCAATCATTCATCATCAAAATCAAACAGAAAAACAGCCAAAAGGTAGAACGTCTAAACTACTACATTTTTATAATAATAATAATAATAATAATCTATTTTTAAGGTCACGACCAAGCAGCACACCAAATTGGTGAATGAGACCTCCTTATTTGTGGGACAAGGGACCCCTTTCTGCCCAACTATTTG